>JAVIWB010000880.1:0-180189 GCA_031893035.1 Dermolepida albohirtum | reverse complement strand
TACAATTGACGGGGTTTCCCAGCCCGGAAACCCAGAAGCAGAATTATAATGCAGATTTTTCGAAAGATAATCCGTATTTCAGGAAACACATAAAATTGGGGTGGGCAAATAAATATGACCGGTAGTGTATGTATTTTATTATTATTAAATGAAAAGTGAAAAACAACATCGAGCGCTTTAAAAAGAGAAAATCCATCATTTTTAACAAAATTTTTAATTAATTTTTTACATTTCAATTTCTTTACAAGTCCGCAATTTTTTTATATTTTCTTTCCAATTTATTTTCCTTGTTTAAAATTATGTATGTACATAATTAATGCGAATAAATTTGGTTTGTATTTGAAAATTAAATCTGGGCATGCCTTGATAATTTGACAACTGATAAAATTTAGGTTACGTTTCGATGTGAAAAGTTTTTCAGTAATGAAGGTAGGAGTGGACTGGAAGACAATTAATGAAATGTTCCCGATTACCCTAACGATAGCATTACGGGAACTTTAAATGAATTGATGACGAAAATAAGTGAAACTTAGAGTTATTTTCGTAGATCAACTGATAGGTGGGAGGTTATTTATTGCGACTTAACCCGGAAATAGTGTTTATTACCAATGACGTTTGAAAGGTTAAAACTAATTATTATCCTCGTTATTTCTGTCTTGTTCGAAACAAATTCAACTTGGGCATTCCTCTAAATCCAGTTGCCTACAGTAAACGAATTATAATATGAACATTTTATTACCAGTCGGTAATATAATGATAAGATAATAGCTTCACAAACTATTTACTTATTTTGTCAATGTTTTCGATAGATAAACACGTTATTTAGGATATCGATTCCTTTTAAAAAGAATGTTGAACAAAATTCATTGTCTTATTTTGATGTATAGGAATAATATATTAATCTGCTAGCTTTAGAATCCATTCGAACTCTCAATCAAATGTTTTGTATTAATTATCAGTGGATTTCTTTTACATATTACGTATTTGATCATGCATTAAAAATGTGAGCACGACAATGAAAAAAAAATATGTACTATAAGCGTAGGTCTAATCAAAATGGAGATTAATACACGAAATTTATAAAAACGCATGTTTTTATATTTATTAATAGAACTCGGCAATGCTAATTAAAAAGAAAAAAAACAAAAATCATTATCAAAATGCGATACATCAACTTGTTTCTGCGCATTTGCTAGAAACATACGGGGAAATTGACCGATTAAAGTTTTGAAAAGTTTATAATTTTTATTTTTCGAGATATATTAGGTGACGAGAAAAGTAAATCGCCCAGTAAAAGTACATATTCTTACACCAAACTTTGTACAAATATATACTGTGTTGACAAGAGCATTATACCCGCCCGTTACAGAGAAAATTTGATAATTCTGCTATTCGCCCAAGCAAATTTCTGATAAGATACTCTATGAACTCCTGCGGCAGGTCGTTCCAAGCAACTTGTATGGCATCACATAACTGAATCTTTCGACATATACTGATATGTTCCACGGGCGATGAATCTGGTGACCGCATAGGCCAATCGAGAATATTCATGTTGGTCCCCTACAGGAATGACCATTCATTTTACCATATACTTAAATATATGGTAAAATGAATGGTTCTAAAACTTTTAAGCATTTAAATAGCCTCAAAGGAATACTAAGGAAGTCCTTCTCTCTGCGCTAATTCCACATTAAATCATCTTCTAGTAAGTGCAGTTTCGCGCTCTACGGAAAAACTCAAAAACAGACTTTCTCCTCTTCGACGTAGGACTAATCTACAATCATCATGAGTCCATAAGCAAAGACGAGATTCGTCTGAGAAAATGATACTATTCCACTCTTCAGCCTAGTCTGCACGTACATCACACCATTCTAATCTAAAGGCACGATTCCTACTAGTGAGAGTTGTCATTACATAGAAGAATGTTAAAAGGAATCATTCTATTATTAATAACACCCTATCTACTACATATGTTTCATGGATAGACCAATCATCAGGCAGATTCTGTGCTATTAATGAACGATTCCTTGATAGCGTCTATCATATCATTACGATACAGAAAAATAGTGAATAATCACGTGGACGTGAGAGGGAGGCATGTTGATTATTCACTACATAGAAGATCTTGGAAACCAAACCAAACGACCGAATACGGCGATATATGGAATGCATATTTATATTACGGCGCATCTCTGCTAAAAAACGTTTCCTACTTACCTTAATGTACTATACCGATCCCTACGGGCGAGCAATCTTGGTAGCACATCTTCTCGGTCGCCGGTTCTTAAAGAGCATCCGAAGCCCCTATTATGATATTGCCTACCTTCTCGAGATCATTTTCACCAACGACGAATAACCGCAGCAATATTTCTTTGCATCCACTTAGCGATTTCACGAAATGCAATACTCATATAGTCCAATAAACTGCGCGTACGTTTTAACTTGGGGGGCGAGAACAATGCACTGCAGTCCGTAAACATCTACTAATGGACCGACCATGCCTCTTGCAGCAGCTCAAGAGATATGACAGTTTTCAATATGATTGACCATAACGAGATAAATTCTAGAAATTGTGAGAAATAGGTGCTGCAAATTCAAATTTATTTACGTAAGTGTGCGTGCATATCTAGTTAAATATGCGATACATGGGTTAGAGGCGAAATAGTGATCTGGTTATACTAACAGTATTCAGTGTATATGAAAAATATATTTTTTACTAAAATTATAAATTTCAGAGGAACTTTTAAGAAGAATTTACTACAATTCACACATTTTTTGGAATGTCGCCAATGCACCGATATCTCATAGACAAACAATTTACTTATCCTCGTCTAACTGCAGCGGAAAGTCAAGAGCGCGCGAATGATTCAAAAGTCCAAAGTACAAGCGGGTATCGCCTCGAATAAAATAAACGTGTCTAGAAGGGGAACCGATATACATAGATGCCTGCGTACTATTTAATCAAGCCCGCACATCAATAATTAATACAATTAAGACCGCCAACGCTTCGGCAGGCCATCCACGGGTGACGACAATCAAATCAAGGCATTAATCACAAGTCAGCGTTTTACCATCCGTGAAACAGCAGAAAGACTGAAGGTGTTGAATACAATTTTTTATGCGATTTGACTTTATTGTCGCCTTGATGTTTGAATACCCCACAAATTAAGTGAACGCAATTTGTTGGACCGTATTTCCATGTGATAATTGTTGCTTAAACGACACTAAAACCAGCCCTTTTTGAAGCATATGATAACGGGGGATGAGAAATGGATCGTCTACAATAATGTAAAGTGAAAATAATCACGGGACCATTCCAGTGAACCGCCATCAACCACCACAAAAACCAATATTCATGCACATGGTCTGTTTCTGGTGGGATTGGACTCAACTCTGAAAAATATTGTAATCAGTTGTATACTTTGAAAGTATCAATTGAACAGAAACGCTCAGAATTAGCCAACCGTAAAGAAGTGGTTTTCCACCTAGATAACTCTAGACCACACGTATATTTGGTCACCTGACAAAAGTTGTTAGAGCTTTGTTGACATATCTTGCCTCATCTACCGTATAGTCTGGTACCGTCAGACTACCAACTGTATCGCTCTTTACAAATTATCCAGGGCATGCCCCAATCATCCCTCGTAAGTTCTGTCTTGTTAATGGTTACATTGAAATAAAAATATTGTAGGCGTTAAAATAACTTTAATTGTGAATGCTAGTATCTTATGTATTTTGCTGGATTGATCTAACTATATTTTCGATGTAACAAAAAAGGTCGAGAAACTAGGGGAAAAGCATGGGAACTTAAACTCTTCTAAAAACAAAAATACAAGAACGATTTTAGTTTAATGTTGTTTCATGAAAAATACCGCGAAAATTGTACCGTTCTTGGCAAAAATTTAAATAAAAATTTAGGTCAAAAAATAAGGAAAAACTCAGTTGATAATTGTAATGAATTTAAGAAAGTGAAACTAAGTGTTCGAAATCTTTTATATCCTAGAGTTATTAATTTTTTCTTCTTCAAAGTTAAATTAGCACATTAAATATACTAAATGAGACCTTGACAGATCCGGTTACGTGGTTTTGTTAAATAACTACAGGCACAAATATTACACAATCCTGTATTACTTCATTTGTCAATACCTAAAAAAATAGGGTATTCACAAATTATCGCCATACAATAGGAGAACGTACCAAAGTTATCGAAAATGATCACGTTTACTTTGAACATTTATTGTAGCAATTTCTTGAATTTCTCCCAAGGATTTGATTACAATATACAAGTGTAAGATGATCATTTACTTTATAAGTGAACATAGTAAATAAACGACTTCTTTTCTTTTTAAATGTGTCGGTAGTTTCATCTTGATTGTAACTTTTATTCTTCGGTGTTTGAGGTTTTCGACCAGTAGTGGACAACAAAATAATTTATGTATGTTTCGAGGGAGGCGGAGCTTCTCCCTTTTTAAGTTATTTAAATTAAATACGGGTAGAATAGGGAAAGAAAGAAACAACACCATGCCTGCCGATTAGATTTTTACCAAATGTACATAAGAATTCTATCAGTTCCATGGACAATTATAAACGTAAAACACGACGCAAATGCAAAACAGAAAAAAAATAAAAAATATTCAACAAATAGAAAAAAAACCATCAAATAAAAATATGTATATACAAAATTCATGGATTGTAGGCTAAAAGCCGGTTTAATGCAACAGAAAAATGTATAGGTGATGGTATTTTTTTCCTTCTATTTTTTATTTAATTTTTTCGCGTATTCAAAAATTCTTTTGTTTTGATTTAACAATGCGTTGTTACAAATTTTCGAGACATAAGATTTCTGTCTATACAAGTTTCTGAAATAATATTTCTATTTAGGCATCTGAGTGTAATACTTTAGTTATTTCAGATGACCTAGGCAATTTTAGGTGTGTAACTATTTTTCATTTCAGTTTTTTAATATCGTAAAACTGCAAAATATGTTGAAATGGTTTGTGAAGCTATTACAGATGAGCTCAAACCCTTAAAAGTCTTTTATAATTTTCTCCCCTGGAGATATAATTAAACTATTGGGTTGGCAACTAAGTACTTTCGGTTTTTACTGATAGAGAGCGTTGCTTTATTTTTTGTATAACGTATGTTAGTGCTGTACTTTACCGTTTGTCGCGTGGTACTAGTCACATTGACGTAACTTCAGAAGCAAGTAGTGCGTGATTTTTATTAAAGCTATTAGTTGTGGGTTAATTTTAAACGGAGTGCAGAAACGAACATTTTCGACATATTTTACTATTTTATTTCCGTAATGGAAAGAAGGCTGCTGCGGCTCACAAAAAGATATGTGAAGTTTATGGTGCTAATTGTTTAACAGAGCGCACGTGTCAGAATTGGTATAAAAAAATCCGTTCTGGAGATTTTTCCCTCAAAGATGAGCAACGTTCTGGTCGGCCTACTGAAGTGGATGTTGACCAAATCAAAGTCATAATTGAAGAGGATCGTCATATAACTGTTCGAGAAGTTGCGGAGAGGCTACATGTATTGCACACAACAATTGAAAAACATTTAAAATGTCTTGGACTAGTTAAGAAACTTGATATTTGGGTACCTCACGAATTGAAAGAAATTCATTTAACACAAATAATCAACTTTTGCGATAAGCACCTTAGACGAAATGAAACCGAAGCTTTCTTAAAAAGAATCATCACTGGTGATGAAACATGGGTCCTGTACAGTAACATAGTTCGAAAACGATAATGGAGCAAACACGATAAACTAGCTCAAACCACATTGAAAGCTGAATTGCATCCAAAAAAGGTCATGCTGTCAGTTTGGTTGGATTACAAAGGGGTTGTGTTTTTTGAGCTGCTTCCAAGGAACCAAACGATCAATTCTGATGTTTACTGTCAACAATTAATAGAACTAGATGAAGCAATCAAAGAAAAACGGCCAGAATTGTCAAATCGGAAAGGTGTAGTTTTCCACCAAGATAATGCAAGGCCTCACACATCTTTGGAAACTCGAGGGAAACTATTGGAGCTTGGCTGGGAAGTGATGCCACATCCCCCCATACAGCCCTGATCTAGCACCATCTGATTACCATTTATTTCGAAGTTTACAGAATTCTTTGAATAGTAAAACTTTCACAAATGACGATGACCTTCACTCGCACCTGGTTCAGTTTTTTGCTGATAAGGACAAGAAATTTTATGAGCGCGGAATCATGCAGCTGAAAGAAAGATGGCAAAAGGTTATTGAGCAAAATGGAAAATATATAATTGATTAAAAACTATTCTTTGTTTAAAAACAAAGTGTTTTATTTTATACTACAAAACCGAAAGTACTTAGTTGCCAACCCAATATAACAACTCCAGCATTATATTTATACAAAGTATTGTTTTATGTAAAAAAATAGAACTAAATTTAAATGTATCAAGTGAATATGAATCGAGATACAAAAGTAATATGACATAAACCCAAAAAACATACATATACGTTTGTAACTATAAATAATTCTACAGATATATTTTAACGGATGTGGATTCTTTAATCACTTTTCAAGATGTACAAAACTTACAATCGCTAACCCTATTTAAAACAAAAGATACGTAATGTTGAACAGCGAAAATTTTGTATAATTATAATGTGCTAAGATGGATCTATATTGCAAAAATATTGGAGTTTACTTTAAATCATAATTTATCTTGTTATAGTTAAATATTATACAAGTATACGTTCCTGGCAATTGAAAGAGGCACCCTTGCCAACCATTATATTATTAGGAAAATCCCTTTACTATCGGTTTTGGGGCAGGTACCTTAAACACAGATATCGAAATATCTGAAAGCACTTTGAATAATGTCCAATTTTAGTTGAAATTTGTACATGCTCTTTGTTAAGAAATGTATTAAAGTGTTTTAATAATGTATTGAGAATTTTATTATAAGTTTAATTTTTTTGGTGAATGTTTAAGCATTTTAATTTATTCAGAATAGGAAAAGTGAAAGATATTAGCAGCGGAGATAAAATTAAAATAGAGGCTTTATTAAAAAATAGACATGCATTCGAAGCAACAAATTGCAATAATGCAAAAATGTTTCTGGGCATACAGTCAATAGAATAGCCGCATTAACTCTAGATAAATTAAAAGTGTATAATATAAACGTACCTAAACGCATAATGCGATGCAATCGCAATCGTACGATGTCGGTACCAAATGTCGAAGAACATCCTAGAAACATAGGTTGACACGAAGAAGAAGAAAGCACGTCTGTAATGGGCTAAAATGCGCAGAAATTTTACGGTTGATAAGATCGAATAAATCATTTCATAAAAGAATCAATCTCATTTCTACAACAGGTGATCTTCATCAATGAATCCTGACTTGAAGCAATGACAAAGAGTGTTAGTTTCGTTATACGAAGACCCATGGAACGTTATAGCGATAAAACTGTACAGAAAGAAATTAAACACCCACGTGTTGCGTGTAAAAAGGTTTTCGAAGCTGTATTTTTGCCTCGCCTTTCCTAAACTGACTAAGTGAAGAAGAAGAACCATACGCTTTAATGCGAAATGGAGCACTGTGCCATCCAGCGAAATCAATAAAAGGTCTGTTTCAGGAGCATAAGTTACCACTTTTGCCTTGGCCTGAAACTCAACCGATCTAAATCTGGTTGAAAATATCTGGACCGGGTTGAAATGGTTTACGAATTTATCCCCGGGTCCAACTATAACAGTTCTAAAAGATAATATTTACAGACACTTTCGAGAGAACTCAAAACTACAGGAAGTGGTAAAAACTTGTAATTCCAGTGTGCCAGATAGAATAAATGCAGTCATTAAAGCCAAAGGTGGACTAAAAAAAAAATTATGTAATGTCTTCCATAAAGCATAAGTATTTTGTATTGGTAATATGTCTCTGTTTTTTATTTCTGATGAATTTGAAAAAAATACAAAAATCAGAAGTTGGTTTTAATTAATAATATATATATATATATATATATATATATATATATATATATATGTGTGTGTGTGTGTGTGTGTGTGTGTATAATGAAACAAATAAAGCATTATTATTATATTATAAAGAAAGAATCAAATTCGTGATATTTAATAATATTATCTTGTTCTTCATTTCTAAAAAAATAATAAAATTATAAATTTATATAATAATTAGAATTTACAATACTTTGCCAAAATAACATCAACGTAAAAAGCCGACTTTCAAAAAATTATCAATAATATTTTTCAACTTATCGACAAATGTCAAAAAAAATAACTCGTTTTACGAAATAAGGGAAAAACATTGTTTCATTATGATCCTCTTGATTATTTGTCACGGGATGTTCGTCCAATAGGCCAGCAGAATAACACAAGCAGTTACCAATTAAACTTTCGAATTAAATTGTAAAACACATTAAACAGACAAGAGTTTGTGTTGTTCAATGTTCGATCACGTTCGCAACTGATGATATATAATTTCATTTATGTATCATATCTAACGATATTTGTTGGCGAAGGCAACATATATATTTTGTGTACTTTAATTTACATAAATTTGCAATGCAATAATTAGAAAATTAAATAGCATGACTGAAAATTAAAAAGAAGTTGGATATGTGCAGTTTTACATAGACACAATGCAATTCTCACTTTATATTTAGAAATTACAAGACCTAATGATGGTGTACACGCATCGTAAAATAAGTTCTGCAGACAGCCTAAAATTACTTTTCACCTCCGGTAGACTTTTCTAATGTTTCTATTTAGAAAGTCTACATCATTTTATAGGTTTCTTGAAATAGCAGTTTATTTTTATTTAATAACGAGTAATTATAAACAGAAATAAATAGTTTAATTCGCTGTTTTCTTAGATTCATATTTTCTAATTTTAAGCACTATCTAAATTATATTTTCTTCAATAACTTCTTCAATTAAATATCAGTTTAATTTTCGAATTTATGTAATAAAATCTCTAAGCACTCTAGAATCGGAACAAATTATTTAATTAAAAATTAAACAAAGAACATTAGAGGAAATAGGAAACGTGCGAACAACGGATTATAAACAGATACACGACGAAGAAAGTATGAAAAATATAAACTAAGTTCTCATTTAAAGAAAGAGAGTATATAGAACTTCGTAGAATATAACGAATGCATTAATATTAATTCAGAAAATATAGCAGTACACTTACCGCAAAACAACTAATAAACGTGTGCGTTATTCTCACTTTATAACGATGGTAACATTTTGTCCGAGTTGATCACTCCGCTTTGTTTAGTAGTTCACAACTGCTTTAAAAGTATCAGTCATTCTCTTTAGCTTTTGTAGGCCTGTGTATACGGGACGCCAGCGCTCCTAAAAAGTTTTCACACTAGATGCACTTAGTTTTAATTGGAACTAGTTCTATCAATGTAGCTCATGAAAAATTATTGATACGTAATCAGTGTACATATTATTCGATTATGGTTCGAATATTTGCGTGAAAACGATATTTTGTTGAATCTTTATCAGAGTATGTATGCGTGTTTGAGACGATACTTTGTACAAAGCATGATTTTAAGCGTTTAAATCTCTGTTATTACAGGTCGCACGGAAAATTCAATTCCCTAATTAATTTAATAATTTTTAATAAAGTTATTTAAAATTTACAATAGTTTTATAAAAATTTTCAAAAGTAATGACATAATAAATGTAAAGACAACATCCACTAACAAGACAATGCACATATATACGTATGAATAAATAAATAAAATATAAAGAACCTGCCAGGAGAGCTGGCTGTCGTGAAACCAATTGGGCGGTTCACATACTAAAACATATACATATATTTTAATCTATAAACAGATATTTCATGATATAGCAATTCCACGTATGGATAATTACGATGAAGAGGAAAATTTATTAAAAGTATGAAAAGAAAACAAAATTTGACGGAGGAACTAAGAAAGAGAACAGATAAGGAAATAAAAAGTGTTATGCGAAGGAAATAAGCATTGCCCTAGTGGTAGGAAAGTAAAAGTCCAAATGGCTGGAATACATTGCGGAGATATCTAACGACAACTACGTTAAGAAAATTTTAAGGAGAAGAAGAACGAAACAAGTGACAAACAAGTCACATCTTGATGAAAATCCATAGCAAATAACGGAAGCACCTAAAAACACCGTTCGAGATCATCCGCAATATGTACAGGTTGTAATTGATATGTCCGTGATGCTAGCTATCGTCTGGATTGTTTCTGCTTATCAACATTTCGCCTTTCGTAGTAAGAATAGCAGAATGTATTGAAGCCTTCTGCTGGGAGCTACAAGTTGCTCAATAAGATTCTCCTGAGCTCCAATGAAATTGCAATATCCAGAAATGGAAAGTGTAAGATTAATTCAAATATTACCAAGTTATTTATTTTAAATAAAAATTTATAAATTTTGATAATTTTAGTTCAAATTGTTAGACAAAAGTTGACTTCATAAAAGATAAAGTAGAAAAGCATTTAGATAATAATATTAATTTATTATCCAGCAGCGTAAATCAATTATACGATAACTTTAATGCTAATATGAAAAAGCAATTAATATGAAAAGGAAAATAACGAGTAATAAAAAAAAACCAGCAAGTGAAAGATTAAACTTAATTAAAAAGAAACATATTTTACACTAACTTATATGCTGATCTCAACAATGTATACGTGTATAGGCATAGGTACTTACATTTCTACATGTATTTTCCAATATTAATGGCAAACAATTATTGATATTAGTTTATCATATTATGAAACAATTTAATAAAATCTCGTCTTTAATTATGAACATTTTTACCGCACCATATTCATATGATCTATTGCATCATTAACTTACTCTTTCGTTTCATAATTTTCTGAAATTGTTATTGTTTTTTTATGTTTGAAATCATTGTTAGAGAAATAATAACTGATTATTATCTATGAATGACTTCAATTAGTTAATTACTTAGAGTAACGGTTTAGATTTTATTTCAGCTATTTGATAATAATACAGTGGCGGGAAAAAGAATTGAAAAATTACTTAAATCATTATAGGCATGGACATATGTATAATTCTCTTTGTATAAGGTAACGAATTTATTTTTCGCCTAAAATGTTTTGCTCATACAGCTCACTTGATCACAGCTCACAGTTAAAAGAAAATTAACAAAAATATTAATGACACGTTATGTAAGATAAGTAAAATATTTATTAAATTAAACATCGACGAAATTACTTTCTGTATGCCATATACTGAAAAATCTGTGACTCTAATTATTAATCATTAATGGATATAAACGTTACCGCTGACTGTATACATAACAGTCGAACTGAAAAGTCCCCGGTCTACCATAGTAAAACACAGTTTTTTGGCAAAATTCGATTTTATTATTCAACATAGTTGCCTTCGAGGGCGATACACCGATTATAGCGTTCTTCCAACTTTTCGATACCATTTTTGTAGTACGAATTGTCTTTAGCCTCGAAATAGGCCTCAGTTTCGGCGATCACCTCCTCATCCCTGCTAAATTTCTTCCCGGCGAGCATTCTCTTGAGGTCTGCAAACAGGAAATAGTCGCTGGGGGCCACATCTGGAGATTACGGTGGATGGGGAAGTAATTCGAAACCCATTCACTTAATTTGGCTATTGTTTTCATTGATTTGTGATATGGTGCATTGTCTTGGCGAAACAGCACTTTCTTCTTCTTCATATGGGGCCGTTTTTTTTTTGCGATTTCGTTCTTCAAACGGTCCAATAACGCTGTATAATAGTCGCTGTTGATGGACTGGCCCTTTTTAAGATAATCTATGAAAATTATTCCATGCGCATCCCAAAAAACTGACGCCATAACTTTTCCAGCTGACTGTTGCGTCTTTCCACGCTTTGGAGCCGGTTCATCGCGTGCAGTCCACTCGGCTGACTATCGATTGGACTCTGGAGTGTAGTAATGAATCCATGTTTCATCCATTGTCACATATCGACGCAAAAACTCGGTTTTATTACGATTTAACAGCTTCAAACACAGCTCAGAATCATCAACTCGTTGTTGTTTTTGATCGAATGTGAGCTCGCGCGGCACCCATTTTGCACAGAGCTTCCGCATGCCCAAATATTCATGCACGATGTGCCTAACACGTTCCTTTGATATCTTTAGGATGTCAGCTATCTCGATCAACTTTACTTTACGGTCAGTTAAAATGATTTTGCGAACTTTTTTGATGTTTTCGTCGGTGACAGCCTCTTTTGGTCGTCCACTGCGTTCGCCGTCTTCGGCGCTCATTTCGCCACGTTTAAACTTAGTATACCAATCAATTATGGTTGATTTTCCTGGCGCAGAGTCCGGAAACTCCTCATCAGGCCATGCTTTTGCTTCAACGGTATTTTTTCCTTTCAAGAAGCAGTACTTTAATCAGCACACGAAATTCTTTTTTTTCCATTTTTTAAATAACAAAAGTAGTTTCACTCTTAACGCAATATCTCAGTAACTAATGGTCGGATTGCTGTCAAATTTTGACACGTTTCGTTTGAAGGTTAGTACTATCTAAAAAATATATGGATTTAATAACAGTAACGCCATCTATGTGTCAGACCGGGGACTTTTCAGCCGACCTGGTATATTGAAAAAGAAAGATCAGTCAAAAAACGTAAATGCAAATGGCGTTAATAAAAGACATACCTTCATTGGTGGGCGGGTTTCGAAAGATCTTTTCCAGGCGTGTATATTTTTCAAAATCGTCAACTGACTGATGGTTAAGCTCATCTAAAATTAATTACAAAAATACAGCGGCGGTTTTTATCCCTCGGCAGAGGAGTCCCAACTCAGCGGGAGGATCGTACGATTATTCGATACTTAATGTAGTATGTTACACGCAATCCACGCCAAATTCCACGGCCAGGGATAAAAGACGTTCAGAAGAAAATGTTCTAGAAGGTTCGAGAAAACAATTCGAGCTAGTCCGATTCCCATGCAGACAGACGGTAACCACGTATACCTGTATCTCATTTATCGATCCAAGTAAGTTAGATATACTGGTATGATATATGCGACATATATACAGACATAGTAAGAAAACTCGAAACATGATAAGACCTGCTTTTCGAGGATTAAATAAGAGATTATATTGAATCTAATAAGAAGTTAACATAACATACGCATTTACTAAATGCAATATTTACGATGACATAAACGAATATGTGAGAATAAACTAATGCGACATTCGACGAAACTGAATCGAAACAAAACCCCGCCCCACATTAAGGATATATGATCATGCATAAATAAACAAATACACAACACTATACAGGGTTCTTGAAAAGTGATATAATATAAATATACATGGCATTGGAATTCAACCGTAACAAAGTCTTCCTATAATATCTTGTAGAATTCAAATATGCAATAAAATTCATTTTTCGGCTTGAAATAAATGGGTTGAAAGCGACTTCCGGTTTAACCGGAAGCGTAGCCATCACAATACTGTTTTCTTTGAATATAACATGAGAGCTCTAAAATTTGCAGAAAAGATAACGAAAGACGTCTAACGAACGGTTTCAATCAATCACCTTGTATATGTATAAAAAATTTGTTAAGAAATGTAAATAATACATATTTTTATGATAAGCTCAATATTTTATCACATACATATATACGAGGGTGGTCGAAAAGTTTCCGACCTCAACGTGAAGATGGCAACACTCATTAATAAAAGCTAGGGAATGTAGTTGTGAATCTATTGTCAGGTATTCACCAAAGTTTCAGCCATTTTGCACGTGTAGTTGTTATTTGACAGTTGTTTGAGTGAGTCGATGTGAGTGTCGAGTATCGAACTGTCATTAAATATTTGTTTTTGAAAGGCTGTACGCCTACGCAAGTCAAAGATGAGTTGGACTCGGTGTACGGGGACCCTACATCATCATTTACCACAGTGAAATTTTGGATAGCTGAATTTAAATGTGGCCCTAAGAGCTTGGTCGACGATGAACGTTCGGGACGTCCAAAAACTACAACTACTGACGATAACATCGCTAAAGTTCACTAATTAGTGCCAGACGACCGTCGAATTAAAGTGAGAGAGATAGCAAAGGCTATGAATATGTCCAAAGAACGTGTTTGTCACATGTTAAATCAAGATTCACGAAAAACGTATTCGAATGAACATTTCCATTTGGTGCAATTTAGGCGTAATAAATCCGAGTTTTGGCACCGTTTAATTACTGTCGATGGAACATGGATACACCATTATATGCCGGAAAGAAAAATACAGTCAAAACAGTGGACTGCCAAGGGGGAACCGGCTCCAAAAAGAAGTAAAAACTGTTTCTTCGGCTGGGAAAGTGATGGCAGCTGTTTTTTTGGGATAGTCATGGAATTATCTTAATCGATTATCTTCGAAAAGGAAAAACTATTGCAGGAGCATACTACGCATCATTACTTGACAAGCTGAAGGCAGAAATTGTGGAAAAACTACTAGATTTGCAGAAAAAGGAAATCCTATTTCACCAAGACAACGCGCCGTCTCACGCCATGGCGAAAATCCACGAATTACGGTTTGAACTGCTTGACTATCCACCTTACTCACCAGATCTAGTTCTAAGCGACTTCTGTTTGTTCCCTCATCTGAAAATTGCGCTCGGAGGACGGAGATTTTCGTCAAATGAGGAGGCAATCACCTTCGTAAACAATTATTTTGCAGAGAAAAACGCCGAGTATTATTTGGACGGGTTAAAGAGTTGGAAGCATCGCTGGGAGAAGCGCGTAGAGTTAAAGGGTTACTATGCAGAAAAATAAATATAAATTTTAGGAAAAAATCTCTTGTATTTTTGTTAGGTCGGAAAGTTTTCAGACCACCCCCGTATGTATCTCTTTCTTCATTTTTCTCAAAACTAATTCTAAGAAAAATGTATGTTTCCTGCATCCCCTCCATTGAATCAGGCAAAAGATTTCTGTAGAAGTGTGCGGGATTTAGTTCCCAGAAATCTTTAATGACAGTTTAATACTTTATACCTGTTCTCAGTAAACCAGTCCTTCGCATTGTTAGAACGAAGGGCACAGAGTGCTAGTTTGAAAAAATAAAAATCTCCTTTTTTTACCGTAAACTTGAAAATATTTTTGCGGTGAAAGCTATACACTATTTTGTGGTTTGTCCATACGTATACAGATATGTTGCACTATTATTCATATCACCTTGACACAGAAAGTATATTTCCACCCCTAATTGTGAAATGATGTATGATATTCTTACGCAATGTTGCTTCCTAATCCCGTGTTTTCATAATGGGAAATACTAAATCGTCGTAATGTGTAGAAATATGTATAGGTTCCTTGTATTAGGTGAAACACATGTAAAAAATGCGAGAATGCATTTTTATAAACGAAATAAATACGTCAATATAATTAGGTTGTAAGAAATTTGTTAACAATTGTTTTACAAGTATGCAAGTATCTCATTCAATTATATACTGACAATTCTGGTCCAGTACATTTCTTTGTCTTTTGGTAACAGCCTAATTCAGCGTTAACTAATGGATCTTTCTATGTTTCTTGCAATGTCTCTTTATTGAAAATACCTCAAATGTCTGATCTTGGTCCTCTGTTGTTTCATATATTTACAAAGGATCTCTTTCAATTACATAATTATCACGTCCTCGATTACGTAATATTCATAATTTATTGGTTTGTTCGCACACAGAGAAACCTCTTATTGACATATCACAATGACACACATCTCATAATTACTACCCGATTAAGCTTAATCAGGGAACATGTCTCATAATTAGGTTCAAGGAAAAGATATATAAGGTTTTCCAATAGGGATGATATGATTTTGAAGTGACATTTCGGCCATTTGTAATATGTCATGATCTGTCATTTGTTTTTCATTGTATTCAGTAGTGTTTACAATTTCATCATGGAGAGATATACGCAAGAACAACGTTTACAAACTGAAACCATTGGACCACTGTAAACGTCGTGAATTTGCTGATTTTGCCTTGGAACAACTTGAAAACGATAACGATTTTTTTAAGAAAATCATCTTCTCTGATGAGGCTCACTTTCACCTGGATGGTGTGGTAAATAAACAAAACTGTCAATTCTGGTGCGAAGAAAATCCACAAATTATTTATGAAAAACCATTACATTCACCTAAATTGACAGTTTGGTGTGGTTTTTGGTATAGTGGAGTCATCGGTCCGTACTTCTTTCAAAATGAAGCTGGTAACACAGTTACTGTCAATGGAGAGCGGTATAGATTGATGATAACCAACTTTTTATGGCCGACATTGGAAGAAGTTGATCTTGACAACATTTGGTTCCAACAAGACGGGGCTACGTGCCACACAGCAAATGCAACAATAGAATTATTGCGAGAAAAGTTTGGAGATTCGATTATTTCAAGAAATTGTGATATTGAATGGCCTCCAAGAAGTTGTGATTTAACACCATTAGACTATTTCTTGTGGGGTTATTTGAAGTCATTGGTCTATCGAAATAAACCAGACTCTCTTCAAGCTTTACAAGTCAATATTGACTTGACAACATTACATACGACTAGATTTAGTGGAAAAAGTGCTCGAAAATTGGGTTCATCGAATTCGTTCCTGCAGAAGAAATTGTGGAGGCCATTTGAATGACGTTTTATTTAGAACTTAATTGTATCGATTGTACTTCACATTAAATAAAAAACTTTTGAATTTTCTTACAATAAGTGTGTTTTTTTTAAAGGTATCATATCACTCTTATTGGAAAACCTTGTATTTACAATGAAAATACTTTTTAGGACCGCTTTTTTCAAATAATAAAATCTTTCGACAGTACACGTTCAATTCGCTCCAAATATGAATGGAAAATGCTTATCCCTGGAAATACTATTTATGAGTTTAGATTTTTCACATGATTATATATACTGTACGTGCACTGCTGAGATTTTGTATTTAATTTATATTATAATTTTTATCGCATTTTTCAGTTTGTTCGGAAAAGTGTGTTTGAAAACCATTTATTGAAAATAGATGCTCGAGTAGTTGATTGATTAGGTACATAGCAAATATAAATCATATTAAAAGGTGTACACTAGGTAGGTATCTAAAAATAACACACCACTTACGCTAAAAATGTCAGGATAAACATTTTTCACTTGTTGTCCGTATTAGTGCTAAATGGTTTGTTTGTCGAATGTTATAGGATACAGGCAGGTGTAGACGATATTTTTCGATAAGTACATTATGCAATTAGGACTAATTAATTGCGTTATATTGACATTTATTTAGATTTACATGTTTATTCTCGTTACAAAATCTGTTAAATAAACAGGCTAGCGGCTTAGCGATAAAATTAGAGAAGCAATTGAATGTATCTGTAACAAGAGACGTATTAATCTGTTTAATGCAAAGCAAATAAGAAACAATTATATTATAATTTCCACAATTCTTAAAACTTTCATAACTTTAGCTGGCTAATTTAGTGGTATATTACTGACTTATCTCGGGATAAAACCGATGGGTTGCTGTCTAAGAAGGCTTTTCGTGGTTTCCTTTGTCGCTTAAACGAATTCTGACAGTCAAATGTCTTAATAACAACCATAACAACTCCTAATCTGCCAATGTCTTTTGTGACTGGCGTCAAGGTGTAGAGGAATACAAAAGCATGTATTATTATTACATATTGTCAAACGTTTCGGCAATAATCGAATATCTCTTTTATAAATCTTGGCCAAAAAGAAAAGAGTTTAAATGATTTTTTAAATACGTAATCTACAAATAAGGCGAAACTCTACAAAATAGGAGATCTACAAAATAATAGAGTTAAGTAAATATGTCCGGGATTAATTCTCTCGAGCTTCATTAAGTCCGCGTTGATGTGAACGTGGTTTTATCGATAAACCAAACTTAGAATCTTGAGTTTCTTGGTTTAACTGATCTAGTTGATAACACAATGAGTCTATTAGTGCACGACTGGGGAACGTTTCAACGTACGGACACGGTGCTTCATAAATACAGTACATAAATAGTACGAATACCGGTCATTTTTAAGTTTGTATTTTGTTTAAATACAAAAGAGATACTTTTAATTAATAAAAAAATAATCAAAACCAGACGGCATTGCAACGAATTTGTTTCATTTTTCCATGCAAAACGTAATAGCAGTCTAGTACACTTTTTATCGATTAGATCAGCTCTATCTTTGAAACACTTGCTTTACGAACCTATGTTCATTTTTTCATCTCTTTTCATGAGTACTATACGCAGACAGACTATGATCTTTTCTAAATACCTTATAAAAATATTGGAAAAAGTTTCTGTTGTGTGTCTATAGAAAAATAAAGTAACTTGAAAAAGAGGTCGAAAACATGATAATAAAATTTCATTGTAAGACAAAGCGACGATCGAAAACATTATTCAAAACTATGTAGGGACGTTTAGTAAAAAGAATAGAAACGTATTAGACCATCGCATAGATCAAAGAGGTTCACCAAACGTGCAACAAGAAGAATAACAAAGCATATAAATGACTGTATAAATTAATTGGTTGTTGGAGTGATTAGAATTTGTACAGCTATGATAAGTACAAGAAGGAAATATCTTAAGAAAATTATGTTTGAGAACAGTGAATATAACTTCTGATCTGCCGTGATCTGCCACGACTGTCCGTGGTCCTATTTCTTTATTTTTCATGAGGTGGAGTTCTTTATGAGCACCAAGCGTTTTACCAATTGCAGCTTGATAATAAGGGACACCAGAGCGGTGGTTGTAAACTCCATATTCTCCCTAAAACACCCCTTTTGCCACTAATAGTCCCGGAACTACCAAATCATGTTATCTCGTCAGGATCGCCCGGTAGACAGCGAATATGTCTACTATCTACTCATTTTTATGGTTCCATCACGGAATCCAGCCATTTCCCATTCTTTCTCTTTTTACCGTCGTTTTTTCCTGCCAACTTTACGTCAGCTTTTTTACTTAAACGTTTCGCATGCTCTCTAGGCGTAAATGTTGTGTATATATTAGATTCTTAACGTGCCTAACAGACAGCGCTCTTTTATTTAAGGTTTGGAATTTTAAAAGTTTGCGTTTACGAGGCGCCATAAGCATAATTATTTCTGCATTTCGAGAAACCAGGACTAATTCGTTTCTACGCATCAACATTTAAATTAAAAGTCACTTTCTATATTCACCGTTAGAGTCAGATCGTCGGCATAGGCTACAATTGTTGTTCTGTCCGGCAAAGAGACATATAGCACTTGATTATACAAGCCAATACTAGTGAAGCCGATTATTTATGAATAAATAATTCAATTTAAACCATAAAAGTAAATTATAAATATAAAAATTAAACTACAAAAACGTAACAAATTTGAAATGACGTCTTGTATTTCGACATTAGATCAGGTTGTATTAGCTATCAATTACCAACCAAAAACAATTACAGAGCTTTACGCATGTGAGCCAAGAGTACTACATACATAATTTCTTTTTCTTTTAATTTCAACTCATTTTCTCCATTCATTTTTGAAGGACAGAATAATATTGAGTCTGGGAAAAAGTTCGTGGCGTTTTTTCAGTAAAATTCAACTGGTCCCCGCATGGCGCGTGGACGAATTCATTTAAACCGAATATGCTCCATTATTATCGACAATGTTTCGCCATTTTTTTGGTAGATCCATGATCCCATCGGTGAAAAACTTCTGTGGTTTCTGGTCGAAAAACTGAATCAAGTAGTTTTCACAGGCTTCTTTTGAAACCAACTTAATTCCATTGAGAGAGTTCTGCAGAGATCGAAACAGATGATAGTCAGAGGGTGCTATATCCGGACTGTAAGGTGGGTGCATCAAAACTTCCCAACCAAACTCTCTCAATTTTTGACGGGTCATCAAAGAAGTGAGTGGTCGGGCGTTGTCATGATGGAAGACAACACCTTTCCTATTAATCAATTCGGGCCGTTTTCTTTCAATCGCCTGGCGTAATCTCTCTAGTTGTGCACAGTAGAGTTGAGAATCAATCGTCTGACCAGTTGGAAGTAGCTCGTAGTGGACGATTCCCCTCCAGTCCCACCATACACACAGCATCACTTTTTTTGGCGTCAATGTTGGCTTAGCGAACGCTTGTGACGGCTCACCATCCCTTATCCACGATCTTTTACGCTTCCGATTATCGTACGTAATCCATTTTTCATCTCCGGTTATTAAACGTTTCAGAAACGGCTCGATTTCATTCCGTTTCAGCAGCGCATCGCAGATGTTAATTCGGTCAATCATGTTTTTCACGCTCAACTCATGAGGAACTCATACGTCAAGCTTTTTTTTGTAACCAGCTTTGTGTAAATGGTTCGAAACAGTTTTGTGGTCAATGCCTAGCTCCATGCCAATATCGACACTGCTGATATGCTTATCTTGTTGGACTTTTTCAAGAATTTCATCAGATTTTTCAGCGTTCTTCCCCTTATCATAATAATATTACAGAATATAGCGAAATTTCTCATTATTCTTCTCCATTTTCAAGTGCGAATAACTTTCCAACCACTGCACCGATTACAATGTTTCTACGCTCAAACTAACGTTCGGAAGGTCATCTAAAAAACGAGCCCTCGGTGGTGTCGCTGTGACTTGTTGTTCTTTAGTTATCGGCAACCAATGCCATCTATCGGGAAAAACGCCACGAACTTTTTCCCAGACCCAATATATATTCGCCATCATCTGTTATCACGATTACCTCCTGGTGTCCCGTTTATTTCCTCTTAATTTTGTATATTTTTCATGTGTAGAACTGATATTTTCCATACAGTATATAATATTAGCTACTAAATTACAACAGAGACAAAATTATAATACATGAACGGTCATATTTTCTTATGGATTTTCTTCATTATTGTTCCGTGCAACATTAATAACTGTAGAGTGGGATGTTACAGAAATAAAAATAATCTATTTTATATTACTAATAGAGAAGCATTTTACTACCACATTAGATACAGCTTTACTTAGTACTTATACAACTGAAATATAATCCGTATCCGAACTTTTGCAAGTTAGTGTACATAAAGTGTTACTAAATTTATGTAGGCAACCATTTATACAGTAAAGTAATTGATCCCGTGCGCTATCTGTATTAAAAAAGATGGACGTTAAGATTACGTTCTTTTGACTCCTAAAATCAAAGGAAGATTGTAAATATTTTGAAGTTTGGGGTTTTATTCGTAAGATGTCTCTGCGTAATAGCCGATGAATTGGTAGTAATCTAACGCAATTTTATTTCTTATGAAGTTATCTACAATTTCCTGGCTTTCAATGATATTTTAAATTTCCTATCAAATTTAACCTATTTATAAATAGATGTCTTTGTACAACAAAACAAAGGAAAGATAAATTTAAATATCTCGAATCAACATTATTATTCAACTGCGCCGTTATCGTTTTAGTATATTTTTCACTATTAAAATTATAACATAGTCAGGTAAAATGTCTACACGATAACATCGAGCTGCTTTATCTAAATCATTACAATTCAAAATTAGTGTTTTTCTGTCTACTTTGAAAATTACGTGTTTGTCTTTATTTGAGGATATTAATAAGCAAATAATGATAACAAGGACTATTGTCTCGATAAAGAGAAGTAGTGAATTATTGATGTACAATTGTTAGTCTTTCAATATGACCAGGGAAGAGCGGGTACCTTCTAATTCCTCAGCATCTCCGCCGGATGGTGGTTACGGATGGATTGTTGTAGCAGCGGTTGTTCTTTTAAACGTAAGTGAAATATGTTTTTCAAGCCGTAAATATTGCAATTTATTCACATAAAATATTTAAATGAAATTATGATAGTTCTTGTTTGGATTTACACAAAAAAAATTTCGTTATTTTAAATAATTTTTAGGCTTTACGTTCAAGTCAATTTCTTGTTGGGAATTTTGATAAAAAATGATGAATATGCATATACGGCTGTACAAATAAACTAAGGCTTTTATTGTTATTAAAAGCAAATTAATATAACGTTTTATCACAACGATGATAGCAATAAATATCGTGTTTATATATATATATATATATATATATTATACATTAACAAATACACCTGCACATATTTTTTTATTTAGATTTATTGTGCTATTAACAGATAACAAATCTAAAAAAGTGATAAGTTAAATCCATCAATTTGTACTTTGCCTTCAACAAGGAAAATTGATATTTTCTGGTATTATTCATAATCGATACAATTCATACAATTTGCAAAAGAAATCGCGATTATAGCGATTACTCGACAACCTGTAGAGCTATCAATTTAATTCAATATTAATCTTCATTTATTGGCCGAGGGCTTCGTAGAAACGTAGCAACTAAAATTGTGCATAATTTTATGAAAATCTTGATAACAGTGTGTGTCGTGTAATCCTTACTGAAACAAGTATGCTGCCATATGCTGCTGCATACTTTATTATAAAATAAATGAAAGATAGAATTCCTTTTAGGTATATTCCGAAATGAAAAATCAATTCTTGATTAAATAAAAGTTGAAAAGATGATAAATATCATTTACTCTTTTAAAAGCCTAAAATTTGGACATCAAAATATCGGTTACTACTAGGCGACATTTCAAAAACTGTGCTCTGTTTCTTTGGGTAATCCGTGATTTACGCACCGGCCATAAGTGCTCGCTCATTTTCCCATTTTCATATTATTCAAATAAACAACATTTATAGCCTAACAAAAACCAATATATTATTAGATTTTAATTAAAAGATAAATATAATACATGCGCGTTCTTTCTGTATTTATGTATTTAAGTAACTTAAAACTAAACTATCGACAATGACTATTTTATATCCGAGATAACACGATTAAATATAGACCTTTTTCTTGGAAATTTTAAATACAACTGCATTATGTCATAAATCAAATAACAAGAGGTATAGTATATATACAAAAGTTTTAGTTTTCTTTTCAACTTTCCAAATGTAAGGAGTTCGTGTCATAGTGTTTGTGTATTAATTTAAAATAAAATCGTTATTTTGAATATCGTCGTGTCGATAAGAACTATCCTTTCAAACACGTGCTCTTATAGTATCTCGTCATGATATTGGCAAAAGTACAAATTATGCGAAATTACTGAACTTAAATCACAGAACAGACTATAATATTAAAAAAATTTGAAGAAATTGGTAGTCAGGTCGGCTAAAGATAATAACACCAGCAGAGAATCGAGCATAATTCTATTAAGTAAAAGAAACAGACGAAAAACTGTGTTGAAAATTGCACCAGAGACACACGTTTATTGGAATAAACATGTTAGAGTCACAACGGTGAAAAGGCGTTTACGCAGAGAAAAATTTTTCGAATAAGTTGCTATGCCAAAACCAAAAAGAAATAAAACGGTTAGCAAGACAAGGATTGGATGCTCAAAGAATAAATAATACTTTTTTAAGACTTTAAAGCATTTTGTATAACTATTATTTTATTTTAGGAGCAAGTATTACGCTTGTTTTTCTATTATTTTATAGCCGATGGTGTATTTATTTCTGTATATACACATATTTCCTGAAAAATTGACTTTGGTGCGTAAACATTTTGACGAAGTTTAAGTTTGCAATATTAACTATCTCCCCTATTGTGGCCTTTTTGTGGAGCTTTACCCATCGATAACAAGTTTTCCTCATTGCAGCCGTTAGCCTTAGTTTGTTAATTGGACTTCTACATTTTAATTTAATTCGTGTCCTTTTTTAGAAAGAATTTTTTTTGATCGTCTATTACTATTTTCTTCCGCTAAGCAGAGCTAATTTACGCTCTTCGCGGAGAAACTTCTTTTGTTTGTGTAATTTGTCTATGAGAGTACTTTTCTGCTGAACTACTCAGTTTCAGTGCAGTAGTTCAGCCCTGAAGATGTCCCATACAAATGGGTACGACACGTCGGCAGATATACTAGTGACGCGGTTCCAGCCCGGAAACCCAGAAGCAGATAGCATGGACCACGACCGCGGAAGTCTACGTACCAAATTAAAATACTAATTTTTTTCATCGACTGCCTTTTACTTAATCCATACCATCTAATTGTAATCACAAATAATTCACTATTTTAAAGTGAATAATTACTACATAGTGTTACTCGGGAACATAAACTAAAATACTGAGTTAGGTATTGAATTATTAGAATGATTTTGGACGGACACAGGGCATTCTGTAGTGGACGATGGAGTCCTAAAATTTTCATCTGCTTTACTTGCTACTAATATATTATAAAATTTCCATCATAATGACTTTGTCGTTTCATCCTTGCGATTATGGTAACGTCCTTAGAGCCTCTGGATAATTCCATAATTTTAATCGTGTGCCTTAGAACCTTAGAACATCCGGAAAACTCCAGAATTTTGTCCGTGCAATTTGGCGTAAAAATTGTTGCAATCTGCAGAGCGGAGCATCTGCAAATGTATTTGTATTGTAACACTAATCGCTTAAAATAATAATGTAATAAAATAAATAAAATAGGACTGTGTAAAATACTTGCTGTGAAGGGTTATATAAAGCCACAATATTTCAGCAAAAATTATTATTAAGTAAGAACTCGCCCTCAAAGGCCAACATGTTATACTTATTACGAACACATTCCAAAAAGGTTTTCTTGAAAATCATGATTGTAAGCTATACTGAGAGACAGGCAAAATATTCGTAAAAGACCAGACATTACGCGTTTTGATAGAAAACGGAAGAAAACTTACATAATAGACAATGCGATGCCAAAAATTGCAAAATATACACCACTCACAATCGAACTGAAAGAGCTTTGGAATCAAGAAGCATTAAAAGTATTATAGTACTAATTGTGATGTCAGTAACAAGTGCTACATATAAACAATTTTTCTATGACGTACAAACTCTAGAAATAAATCCACATACACACACAAACATGAACAATAAGGAGATCTCGTAACGTGAGTACTGTCCATCATACGATCGATACAATATGATAACCACTTTAAAATGAGCGCACGAAACATCATGTTTGAGTATCGTCTTGTGATGTTTTTTTTATTATTTAAATAATAAAATAACAATGAATAAATTTAGTAAAAATTCTTCGACAAAAGAACTAACTCCTTGCTAAGTATATACATATATTTGATTCTGCGTTGAAATTCAATTATTTTAACAGATTCATTGAAATACATTAATTCGCACAATTCTACAAAAGCGATTACGAAATGATATGCAAATAGACTTTTAGTTCATTTTCATTTCTTATGCAAACGATATTCTATCTCAGATCATATACTTCTAGCTGGGTTTTGTTTCTGTCAATACATAACGTGTGTAAATAATAAATCGATATGTTCTACATACGGAAATAGTACAAAATGAAGCGAGATGCCAATGTTACACTCGAGTAGTCTTGGATAAGAAATTTTATCGTATGTTTTGAGTATTTTTGTAGTCTAATATCTCGTTATTCATATACACACATTTCGTTTTTGTGTTTACAATTGCAAAACAAAGTGTTTACAATCTGATGCGTAACTAAAGTACATAAATATATTTTATTTATTGCTTCGCTAATGACCTTAATGTAGGTGGATGGGGGTATAAATCTAAAAGTACCAATCAATGGTGGGCTAGTGGAGAATTTTTGACGATTAGAAACTACCTATTTCTATACTATAATTCATTTATTTTTATTCTTCACATTTTTTAAGTGAACATCATCTACATCTCATGGAGAGGAAAATTAAGACAGGTTTCGTAGAACTAACAGCAGCTTCGCTTCCTGGACATTTCTCGGTATAAACTTGTATTCAAAAATTTCATTTTCTAAAGAAAATATTCGAGTCCTTCGAAAGCAAAGTAATAAAATTAAATACCTGATTTTCAATAATGTTTTAAACACACACACAATTATTTCATATTCAGATGCATGAAAAACACGTGATCTTAATATATTCGGCGAATTGTTGGAGGTGATAGATTGATACCTACATACGAGGGAGCGTTTTTATATTCGCGGAATGAGCGGGTTGTAGAGGGGTGAGTAGGCGCATTGGGGGCGTGGCTTGTGCAGCGACTCATGATTAGTATAAATACGAAGTTTCATTGTTATTAGACAGTTAGTCTTTGAGCTATCGTCAACCAAGTAACATAATCAGGAGTGAAAAGTGAAATATGGAAAAAATCGAATATCGTGCCGTTATAAAGTTCCTTACCAGGCAAGGAAAATCAGTCGCGACCATAATGAATGAGATGTCATTGGTTTACGGCGACTCTTGTCTAGGAAAAACCATGGTGTACAAGTGGCATAGTTTATTTAAACAAGGAAGGGAATCCCTTGAAGACGACCCGAGGCCGGGCAGGAGCATTGAGGTGACCACGCCAGCACTTATCCAAAAAGTTGAACAAATTGTACTCGAAGATGCTCGACTAAAGAAGAAACAACTCGCAGAAATGGTTGGAGTATCCGATACAACAATTTTTAAAATCCTACACGATCATCTCGGCATGTCTAAGGTCAGCGCAAGATGCGTGCCGAGAATGCTCACGCCGCCGCAAAAACAACAGCGCCTAGAGTGTTCGCGTACATTTTTGGACCTCTGTAATGAAGACAAAGATGGTGTATTGAGTGGAATTGTTACTGGAGACGAAACTTGGGTTCATCATTATGAACCTGAGTCCAAACAAGACTTCATGCAGTGGCATAAAAAGGGCACAGCACCTCCCAAGAAATTTAAAGTGTCACAATCAGCTGGGAAACTCATGGCAACGGTATTTTGGGACTCGGAAGGAATATTGTTGATTGATTATAAAGATAAAGGTGTTTCTATAACCGGAGAATATTACGCTTCAATATTAGAGCGACCAAAAGAAGCCATTAAAGAGAAAAGACGGGAAAAATTGACAAAAGGTGTTCTGCTTTTGCACGACAACGCGCCCGTCCACAAGAGCCGCGTTGCGTTAGCTGCCCTGCATAAGGTGGGCTTCGAAATTGTGAATCACCCACCCTACAGCCCAGACCTGGCCCCGAGTGATTATTACCTGTTTCCAAAAATGAAAAAAGAGCTGCGGGGTAAAAAATTTACTGCCGATGATGAAGTCAAGGAGGCAGTTTCGGCGTGTTTTGCAGATAAAGAGAAATCATTTTTTTATGAGGGTATAAATAAATTAATTGAAAGATGTGAAAAATGTATCCGTCTTGAAGGTGAATATATTGAAAAAGAAAAATAATTTGTTTTTTTTATTTCCACCCCTTGTCCCCCATTCCGCGAATATAAAAACGCTCCCTCGTATTTCCACACTCGTTGCTGTTTTTTAGTCGTTAAATTTTTTTGAAAGTTTGGGGAGCACTTATTAGCGAACCTTACTTTAATAAAAAAAAATATATTAACAATTTGATAATAAAACATAACAAAACAAAAAAAAATTTTCTGCTGTTTATCATAACCCTGTTTATATTTTATAATTTAAGATCCGGTAGCAAACTACTTTAATTTTGTTTAAATACTTTGTGAATAGTTGTTGGTAAATATGTTTTTTTTAGTAATTGTAATAAGGAGGAGAATGAAAACGTAAATAAATCGAAAAATAAAGAAAATCGCATTTATTTTGAGAAGAGAAATATGTTTCAATTTTTTTTCGTTTCGACGTGGCTGTCGCGACTCCCCTGGATAATCTTTGCGGGACACGCTTTGGGAGCCCCTGACTTATTCCTATATCAATTCGGGAAGATCCTAAATTCAAACTACGGTTACACTTGCTGCTACCGCGAATTTGGTGCTGTGTTTATTTAGTTGAAAATAAGCTTAACACGCGATAACACTATGAGTCGTAAAAATAAGGAAACAGGTATTAGTAAACCCGAACTACTTCTTAAATGGCCTAATGAAAGCAAGTCTTAACTTGGAAATAAGTAGATTGATTAACTGACCAAAAACGACTGTACAATCTATTATTAAAAATTCAAAATATTATGTTAACGAACCACGAAGTGGCCGGCCAAGAATCTGAACTTCGCGCAAGAAAGATGCTTTGGTGCGTGATTTGAAAAAAGATCTTAGAAAGATCGTGGATTACATGACAGAGTATCTAGAAATAAGCCATTTATCAATAAAGAAGAATAAATGGAAGCGCCTGAAATTTGCTAAAAAATATGTAACAAAGGATGAAAATTTTTAAAAACATGTTATATCCTCTGATGAGAATAAGTTTGACGTTTCAATCAGATGGTAAGAAGACGTTGTGGCGAACGGTAAATGCAGAGCTTCATTTAAAAAACCTTAAACCGTTAAAAATGGAGACAGTTCCGAAATCGTTCGGTGGTGTATGACAGCTAATGGGGTGGGTAATCTGATATTTATCAGTGGTATAATGGATAAGTATAAATATTTAAACAATTCGAAAGAAAATTTACTTCAAAGTGAGAAGAAATTTGGTCTTCAGGAGGACTTTTACCTCCAACGGACTGCATAAAGCATATTTATTGCCCTTCACTATTTAGTAACACCACCCCTGAGTCCAGACACGAACCCAATAGAGCATATGCGGGCTGAAATTAAATGGCAATTTTGATATACGGAACCAAGAATCTCTCAAGAGCAAAATACGGGAAACTGGGGAAAACCTTGATGCTAATGTAACTCAAAAGTTGGTACAAAACACTTTTTGTGCTGTCACAAAGATCCATGGAGGGCCCACTAAGTGTTAATTATACCAAATGCACATTATTTGTTTAATTAGCTTTTCAAAAATGTGCGGTATGAATACTTTTGAGAGACACATACTTACTGAATATTTAAAAATGTTAAGTTTTTGTAAATAAAGTTTATTTTCCTTTCTTGATGTTTATTGATGCCTTCGACGCCTTTTCATTACAAGGAGACAAACTGAGAAAGTGTTGTCTACTACTTCAAGGACAAACAGCGTAAATATTAAATAATGTTCAATTATACGTTTGGTATGAATACTTCTGTGGGCTACAGTATCTACATATATTGTAATATTATTAATGTACTTATTTGCGTCTCTTTTGCAGTCATCTCTTATCCCAATTATATTATGTTTCGGCATGATATACGAAGATAAATTTTCCGAAATGAATATTCCTGCCTCGCATATCTCATTTTTATTACACTTAAACAATAGCCTCATGTGTTTATTAGGTGAGTATTTTATAATTTATAAAATGGAACATTCGCAATCTGCATCGTAAATCTAATCAAATTTTTTCAGGATTATTCAGCGGGCCTTTACTGAAACTATTTCAACATAGGCCAATTATATTCACTGGTGTGATTCTATGCTGCCTAAGCATTTTTCTGACGGCATTTGCTGATACTTATGCGTTCCTAATGTGTACAGTAGGAATTATGTTAGGTATGTGGAGGTAGGTAACACAGGACAAATACAATTGCAGAAATTTATGGGAATATGTATTTTTTTCATATAGAAACATACATACTTCTACGATATCACTTCTTAAATGAAATAGCAAATGTATTGTAAGATACAAAATATATTTTGATATTAACTACTGATAATGCGCATATGCAATGCATATTCAAGCTTAAATACAGTCTACATAATGAGAAACATTGTCTAATATCCCATGAAAGGCCAGTTAGTGAAAGGGTGGAATAGATAGAGTAGGTAGAAATAGCCTCTCTCTAATACGCCTAGGCACTTTTAGTTCAGTTGTCCGTTGTATGTAACTCAAGTAACAATTTGTGTTGAAATGAGTGAAGTGTATGTAAAACGTTTTGAAACAGTTATTACAATTACAATTACATTTGTATTTTCTGACTTGTACGACGCTCTCATCGAAGGTGTCCGAAAATACAATTGTAACAACAACTAAATGCTTACACAAGTCGCAATACTTTATCACATTAATGAGTAAGGCGATATCAACAAATTAAGAGTGTAGATATTTTTCCAAGACGCTAAAAGAGCTTCACTACAACGATGCATCAAGATAAGGCTATTATTAATTTACTTGAGAACAAACCGCGACAACACCGAAAGCCAAAAGTCAGCTTGAGGTATTAAGTTGTGGATACATATTAGCAAGTTCAGCAATCTTTTTTGTGTTGCTAACACTAGATAACGGTCGTATAAAATTTGTATATGGAAAAAATGTTTGTGGTTTTGATTTTTTATCATATAATTTTTCCTAATAATGAGCTGCTGAATGCTATATTTCTTCAGGGCTGAACTACTGCACTGAAAACGTTTTCAGTGCAGTAGTAAGATGTCCCATACAAATGGGTACGAAACGTCGGCAGATATACGAGTGACGCGGTTCCAGCCCGGAAACCCAGAAGCAGATAGCATGGACCACGACCGCGGAAGTTTACGTACCAAATTTATTGTAATATATTTAAAATATGCTTTAAAAAATCTAAATCTTGTATTCAATCGCCATAATGGTTATTGAAGTTTTATCTATTAATCTTAAAGGCAGTTTTTTTTAATAACACCCTGTATAGATACTCAAAATGTAAATAATCACTCATCATTTTTAGGTATAGGAAATGGTATTTTAATGCCAGGCACATACATGGTGGTTAATTCGTACTTTAAAAAACGCCTTACATTAGCGATGAGTTTCCAAGTCACTGGTTCAAGTGTCGCGGGAATCTTTATGCCTCAAATCTGCGATTTCTTACTAAACAATTATGGAATAAGAGGAACCGTTCTAATTTTCGCCGGAATTTCATTCAATGCTATTCCCGCGGCAATTCTACTAAAATCGGCTAGAAAAATTGCATGCGACGAAGATGAACCATCCAAAGAGACGCCGGCTGTTACGAAACAGGAAGATAAAATTGACGAGGTCCGTATTTTTTGATTATTATTAATAATATAGGCGATTATCTCATTAATTTACGATTAGAAAAAGAGATGAGTGACATCTATTTGTGATAAGTGAAATGTGCTCAAAAAATTTGAAGTTAAGTTTAATTATGTCCCATAGATGTCAGTGTAACTATCTCTAGAAATAATTGAGTGTAAAATATATTAGTATAAGATTTAAAAGGCAATTGATAAAAAATATTTGCAAGTTGATATTATTTATTTACAAACACATGTATATATATATATATATAATACATGTATATGTTTTATACCGTGAATATATTTTATAATGCAACATGCACATACATACATAACGTAATAATGAAATGACAGCAATGTATTTTAGCGTGTATTTTATTTTGCAACATAGGATGTGAAATACAGTAGTCGAACAAAATTTAAAAACTAATTTAACAAATTTTCAAAAATGTCACCATTGACGGCCAGACAGTATCCTAAGCGATTGTAGAATTCATTTATTGTATTTTGTATCTGCTCTGGAGTTATTGCTCTTGCAGCAACTCGTATTCTATTTTTTAATTGGTCAATATTGTTTAGAGGTTCTCCATGAAAAACTTTATTTCTGATACATGACCAAAGAAAGAAATCGTTTGGAGACAGGTCTGGTGACCTTGCGGACCATTCTACTTCTCCTCCACGGCCTATCCAACGGTTTGGAAATCTTTGGTTGAAAAATATTCTAACCATATGAGAATTATGTGCCGGCGCGCCATCATGCTGGTACCAAATCTAACCATCAATATTTAAAGCGTGGAGGGCTGGCCTAATTGTACTCAAGCAATTCTAAATATTTTTCTCCTGTAACAGTACCCTCAATAAAAAACGGTCCTACAATATGGTGTCCAATCAACCCAGTCCAAACATTGACTTTCTGTGGCCGCTGAGTCCTTGTGATATGATATCTATGTAAATTTTGTCTACTCCAGTAGCGGCAGTTCTGTGAATTTACTTCACTATTTACATAAAATGTTGCTTCATCTGTAAAGCAAATTCTGCGTAGTAAAGTATCATCATTATGAAGCTTATCCAACATGATTTCACAAAAGTTACTTCTTCTTTCTGCATCATTCGTAATTAGTTCCTGATGGTTTTGAAAATGATACGACTTAAAATGTTCTCGTTTTAGTAGTTTATGCACGGAAGATTTGCTTACATTTGTAGTTTGTGCTAAAGCTCTTGTGGAGAGCAGATTATTATTTTCGATTGTGTGTAGAATTTCATCTCTTTTGGCGTCAGTTATAACATATCTTGGCCTATTCTTTTTTTAATGATTAGGAACGATGCATCCATTATTTTTATACTTCTGTACTAACCTACTTATTGTAGTTGGACTCGGTCTTGGACGGTCAGGATATGTAATTTGAAACAAATCTGCTACTCTCCTCAAACTCATATTCGAGTTATACCAGTTCACTAATAACAGTTTTTCTTCTACACTATACATACCTCAAAAATAAAGTAACTTATTTTGACATCCTATGTTGCAAAATAAAATACACGCTAAAATACATTGCTATCATTTCATTATTACGTTACTCTAGCAACTATTGTATGTATGTATGTGCATGTTGCATTATAAAATACCGTGAATATATTTTATAATGCAACATGCACATACATACACTAGTTGCATTATAAAATATATTCACGGTATGTTTGGTGTATAATATGTGGCATATACATATTATATACAATATACCCAAAAAGCTTATACACAAATTAAACAAGTTAAGCGTTCAATTATTGTCATTTATTTGGACAGTGTAATCAGAAAAGGTAAAATCATTAGTACCTCTAAGAAATTGATATTCAAATGTTTCAACTTCACATATACTTGGATGTTATAAATTGCGTTGCATTTTAAAAAAATTAATTTAAATGTATGTTAAATTTATTTACTACTTACACTTGATTTTATAGAGCTACAAAATTTTCTTTAGAATCTGACATAAACGAAAGAGGCGGACATAGTAGTCATGTTTAAGATAAACTTATTATGTAGAGACACTAAGATAATGTTTTAAATACATTTAACAGTCATGTGGTACGTAGCGAAATGACAGAAAATTAGTAAGTAGAATCAATCTAAGGCTACTAATTTTTTCATGGATAACTTTGAAAAAGAATAAAATTTTTATTTTTCACACATGACAGTGTTAAAAGAGTGTTTGGAGTATTGTGTCATTGTACTAAAATGTACATAGTCAACGAACGGTGCGAATAATATCAGTGGTGTTCAAAGAGTACTTTTATGTGGCGTTTTGCCTGTGTTCAGAACAGTGCTTACGTATCAGTGTTTGCGATACAAAATGAGCGCGGTCAAAAAAAGTAAAAAATATCGTTTTAATAACCATTACTGATATGATTAACGCAATAAATGCTTTTAAAAGTAAATTGCTGCTACTGATTAATCAAATAAATAGAAGAGATTTGAAAAATTTTTCTACTTTGAAAGCAAGGGCAAATCTTCAGTTAAATTATGGCGTTTACGAGACAGAAATCTTCTGAGTGAATTTGAAAAACGTTTCTCCGATTTTAACAAATTGACGAGCATTGCAACTTTTACGAGTTATCCGTTTTCTTGCGCAGTCATTGAAAAATCTGCTATTTAAATATCAAACACTCTTCAATGAAGGCTTGTCTTCTGTCGAAAATGAGGTATTGCAAATGATATATATCTCAAATCCAAAGCAAGTGATGAAAATTTTGGTTTTTTATATCTGAAGGCAATGTTTAAAACAAATTGCGCTTCAAATAACCAAATTGTTTGCGCCAACTTATCTATGCAAATCTGCGTTTTCTGAAATGAAAATTATTAGAGTTCGATTATTTAGAGAAGAAACTATGACTATGATTCTACCATAGGCGTAACACGGTGGCATCCAAACAATACTTAACCTAACTTTAATATTTCTGTATATATTTTTTACTTCAATCGTAATAATTTTTCACTTACCACTGATAAAATGGTTTTGAAAAAATAGTCTTTTATATAAATTATGAAGCTAACAAATAAAAACAGCGAAAACAGCACACACACTATAAACACACGAACAACAATGGACACCACTGCAAACAGGGGCGCCCCTTCAGCGCATAATTGACTCGTCCTAAACCAAATTTCGTCCGAGCGCATTGACATTGAAGTTTCTTCTCTAAATAATCGAACTCTAAATTGAAATATCAAAGTCGTTTAACTGACAAACATCTGTCATCATGCTTGCAATGCCATCTAAAGATTAATGCGCGTTTGTGATATATGTACATATAATTATCATTATTTCTATTATGTACATAAGCATGTATAAATGGAATGTACTATAAAAATACATTTGCTACATTGTATTCTTCCCAGTGGCAGAATTCGGACTTCGACTGTCCAATAACAAAAAAAAAACATGCACGGATCGTAGCAGCGACACGCTCACCACTTCTCATGTTAAAGTTCAATTATGCAAGCCTGAGTACTCCTGCATTACATCAACATGTTACAAGGAATTGCAAATATTGATGTTTAAAAATTTTTTTTTAATTGATCAACTTATAAATCTATTTATTAATTGATATATTATTATTGTTCTAGCCTGGCAAAGAAAAATTACTATCACAATACAAACAGCCGGCCATTCCTCGATGCAAGAAAAATCGCGCCAAAAGACTTCTAAAATCTATTAGTAAACTGTTTAATTTCGAACTTTTCAGTAATAGAACATATGTGATAATTGTCATGGGTATGGCAATTTCCTTCGCTTCCGAACTGAACACTATACTAATGACATCGTTTGTATTGAAAGAATTGAATGGATTTACTATAAAAGAGTTAGCTTCAGCTACATCTCTCCTATCTTTAACGGACGTCACAGGAAGATTACTTGTTCCATACTTGGCATATAGAGTAGAGTGTTCATCAAAAGTTAGTTACGTTTTAGCTTTATTAGGGTCTACAATTGGCAGGACAAGTAAGTGTATTGCTACTATTTGAAGTTACTACGTAAGCAGTTTTGAATCATAGAGAAGAAAATACTATTTGAGGATTTTTTTAGATACGTTGAGCACAGATATTAAAATGTAATATTCTGTCAAAGCATCCTACTTGTAAGTTCTTACAAAAAATAATAACACATTTTGTCTTAGCTTTCATCAGAACACCTTAAGTAATTATTATACTCGTCTACATAACGAATCCGAAGTTTTTTACAGTTCTTGTACAATACCTTTTGAGTCTCTTTCAAAAATAATCAAAATAGCGTTTTTTAAAGGCAATTTTATTTTAATGAAAAGAAGTACCAAAAGTACACTATTGAGAAGTAACATTTTGCAACCACTTAATGTCAAGATAGCAAACATTCTGAACCCACACTATTCCTATAGCTTACTGAGAAGCTCAAGAATATGATTCGTCAAATATAATAAATTACTTGTGAATCCGAAGTCATAATTAACAATACAATCAAATCAACTTAGTTTTTATATTGCGCAATTCTGGGGTCGGCTCAGCAAGGCCAAAAGAAATAAGATTCAACGCTATCAATGAGATTGAGCAAGGGATGCTTTACGATATGCATATAAACCTCACAGAAACAGATATATTAACAATGAAGAAAAAATGAATTTTATTAGCGTGTTACTACCAAAATCGTCACCGGGTCGTAGGAAGTCTCGAAAGGTGTTAATATAATGTTTAGCAGTGCCGACTAAAACTGAAAGTTGAGCGCATTGATATAATATCCAAAGAAAATTGCTTTAAAACAGGACAAAGTTGTTAAGTAAATTTTTTTAAATCAATCAGTTGCAAAAGAAGCAAAAAAATAATTGCAATCATTTTGTTGCAATATTTATGGAAGAAAAAGAAACTTTAGGAATAAATGAAGTCCTATAGGGTGAGATCTGTTAACTAAAAAGTAGTGCTGTTAGCCCTTACTGTTGCTTGATAGTAAGCAACTTACATGCAAAGATATCCATTTTCTTGCGCAATTCTATCTAACGATCTCTCGAAATGTTTCATTGCTATTTCATATAGTATTTATTATCTCAAAATATCATGATAAATTTTTGGATACCAGTATTTATGTCGATTGGAACGAACTTCGCAATCGAAATTTCTTTAAAGTCAAAACAAGTTATAGCGGCAGTTCAAAGTTGATAATCTTTTTTTCCGTCTACCGTGTACGTCTACTTTCTATTAATTTACTCATACAGCACTCTTTTGCTTTTTTTCGAAGCTGATCTAGGTAATTCCGTTCGTCATTCCAAAGATGTAGCATGTATGTACATATTCACACGGCAACTTCTTTAATGTGAGTATGTCTCCTTACATTGATATGTTATGATACGATAATATGGCGACCCTAGAAACATAGTTTGTCTTTATTTGAAGAAAACTTCATTTATTTTTGTATTCGCAGCCAGGATTATATACGGCAAAAATCGGCCCAATCTTTCACAAATTATATTTAAAGTGCTGAAGTATGTATTTATTATTTCGCGTTGTTTATGTTTATATGGATTAAAATATACTTAGTTATGCATACATGTTTTTCGTATAATATCCAACGTGTCAGTCGATTCCACAATTTCTAACCGTAAAAATATAACTTCAATTATACAGATAAGAATCGGTGCACGTCATTAACATTCAGATATGCCAATTACTAGTATTTTTACTAAAGGGTTTTCCAATAAGGACTTGACAAATTTTTTTCAAAATAAAATGCAGACCATTTGAGATATTTCAAAAACTTTAATTATCGGGTTGAATTACAATCAAAACATTTATGAATGGAACTCGACTTCGTTCATATGGCCACCACGGGCACGTTTGCAGCGGTCGATTCGTTGGACCCAATTTTCGATGACTCGGCCACACAATTCTGCCGAAGCGGCTGCTATTTCGCGTTCAATGTTGGCTCTGAGCTCTTCCAACATTATCGGCTTGTTGGCATAGACCAATGACTTGACGTAGCCCCAAAGAAAAAAGTCTAGAGGCGTTAAATCGCACGAACGAGGCGGCCAATCGACTGGTCCATTTCTTGAGATAACACGCTTATCAAACTTACTCTTCAATAAATCGATTGTAACGTGTGCTGTGTGGCTTGTGGCACCGTCCTGCTGAAACCACATGTTGTCCAAGTCCATATCTTCCAATTCGAGCCAAAAATAATCGGTAATCATGGCGCGATAACGATTACCATTCACAGTAACGTGACGATCATTATCGTCGACGAAAAAATATGGCCTTATGACGCCGCCGGCATGCAAACCGCACCAAACAGTTATTTTTTGTGGATGAAGTGGTGTTTCATGAAGCACATGTGGATTTTCACCCGACCAATAACGCATATTTTGCTTATTGACGAATCCATTGAGCCAAAAATGAGCTTCGTCACTGAAAATGATTTTGTGATGAAATTGATCATCTTGGCGCATCTTTTCCAGAGCCTAATCGGAGAACGTACGTCGCTTCAAATGGTCCATCGGCTTCAATTCTTGAGTCAGCTTGATCTTGTATGGGTGTAAACCAAGATCCTTACGCAAAATTCGCCATAAAGTGGTCTGGGCGATGCCCAACTCTTGAGAACGCCGTGGAATTGACTGATTTGGATCATTTGCTACGGACGTTTCAACGGCAGCGATACTTTCGACACTTCGACCAAGCCGTTGTCTCACGGGCAGGGCAACATCACACAACAACGAATATGTAGACTCAAATTTTTGCACTAAACTTGTTACTGCCTGTCTACTAGGGCGAGAATTACGACCGAAAATCGGAGTTAACGCTCTTAAAGTAGCGGTCATCGACTCCGAATTTCTGTAGTAAATTTTTATAATTTGCAGACGTTGTTCGTTCGTGTACTTTACCATGATGATAATGTTAAGTTTACTGAATAAATTAACAGTGACAGTCCGATGATTAGTGAAAGGGTGCGTTCACAAATTGAATTAAAAGTCCCTATTGGAAAACCCTTTATTATTACGATTAAAACACTGAAAATCACTAAGGCGACGTTGATATTGTCCGTTCTGACATCTTAGCGTCCATATACAATATAACGTGATCCATCTCAACTATCCAGTTTAGTAGTTCAAATCTCTAGATTTGTAATGAACTTGTTATTGTGCGTTGCTCATCCTTGGCTTTTACGCCTAATATTTAAATATTAACTAACTGTTAAGTGTTTTCTGTAATTTAAATAAACATGGTGTAAAAACTGTTTTTATTACTTGTAATTAATAATTTACATATAACATTTAAATTCGAATACAATTTAACTTACGAGTCATCAAATCAAAATTAACCTCATTTAGTTACAGGCATCAGTTCTAAACAATAAACATAACCAACAAAATGGAATAGTCAGAATCACCAATTGAACGTGGTTCACCATAAAGTTTGGTATTGACAATTCCGGATAGTTGAGATGGATCACGTTGTACTGTCTGTTTTTGACAATCAGCTGATACTTAACCTATTCACTGAAGTATTGTATAGTCCGTTCGCATTTTAGGAAACGATACAGCCCTTATGGGATTACAGAACATTGTTGTCATATATTTACATAGAAACATATCTGTAAAGTATGAACGAAAATGAAACACAACAGGCGAAAATGCTATTGTAATTGCAGGTGAGATGGCGAGTGGTGGGATCGGGCTGTAGACGCGTTTAGAAACTTACGCGCCCTGTACATTGAAACTTTGTGTTAAACCTATTCCAAGACCTCCCATTACTTATAATGCTACGCGAACTTAATCCCACCATTAGCCAACTCTCCTGGCGTGCATTGTAATTTCACTTCGGTTTCATCTATTTGAGTGTCGAAATTAACAAACATTGGTCACAGAAAGGAGGTAATTAACGACTGATTTTGCAACAGAAAAGAGAGAGAGTATTGTCCCATAAGAGACTGTACTGTCCTTTAAGGTGCAGACAGACTATAGTATATTACGACGTTTTCTATGTTGCATAACGATTATTACTTTTTTTTTTTATTCATTCACAGTATTGAGTATATTTTACAACAATAAAACGATTGTATTAGTAAGTGTTGCTCTCCTGGGTCTTGGAAAAGGAGCAAAAGCAGTATTTCAATCGCTAATTCTTCCCAGTTATGTTACTTATGATAAATTAGCATCAGCAAACGGTTTATTAATGGTAATAAATGGTATTTTGTCGCTGATAGTAGGGCCTGTAATAGGTATGTATTCCACATTTTAGAATGCTCAACCTCATTTACATAAATTATAAACGTTAATATTTCGTTTTGTTGGTTTCAGGCATGATGCATGACATTGGAAATTCCTATCTGTATTCTCTACATTCTACAAGCGTTCTTTCCATGTCTTGCGCTGTTATTTGGATTATAGATCACCTACTGACGCAGCGAAAATCAAAAGGTGTTGGCGATCCATCCTGAAGAATATCATTAAATAAAATTCTATAGGCTAGTATATCTTAATAATGTAAATATTTATATATCAATTGTAATTTATATATTTTAAAAATAATTTTTATTACAAGAACGTTCTTTTTTATTGATTGCAAAAGCAGAAGATACTAAATTACTATGGAAAAAATATCTTCGTTTGTATTAAATACATATAACTTAGTTAACTTTCTACATTACATGTGTTTTCACAATTCCATTAGGAGTAATTTTTCGTGTTGAAAGTTTATAATTATCTAGAATTGAGGTTAAAATGGCAATATCTTATTATAAGTATCGCTACTAGTCGATATACAAGAAACCATGTGGCGTTTCTTAACATTTTAATATTTGCAATTTAATTTTCAATCACAATTCGCATCCATCTGAAACTCTCGAGGCATCCCGAGAAGTTCCAATTTGTCTCAAATATTCTGGAACTTCTGCCGCGACCGCGACACTCGCGTGTATATAGTAGTTAAACACTGCACCTTGTTCAACTCCAGCCAGACTCAGATGAATCGATGCTTGATTGTTTAGTAATTTACGTGTTGTCTGTAATAATCGGTATTCGAGTAGCAGTAGATTTATAGACGGATAGAGTGTGAACGAAAAATTAGACGATAGTGAAGCACCAACGTGTACACAGACGAGCGCTGCTCCGAAAATAAAATCAAGAAAATATTCTCAGAAATACTTGAATTTTGATTTTACCAGTATTTAAGCAAATGAAGAGAAGAGGCTTAAGTGTGTCATTTGTTAAACATTTTTGACAGCAGACTGCATGAAACCTAATAAACTTAAACGACATTTGGAAACACTTCAATATGTTAGCAAACCCTGAAAATTCTTCGAATTAAAATTAAAATTCCGCCGAATGTGAAGTGTGTGCTGTTGTACATACATGTGTATGTACATATATATACGTAGAATCGGTGGTAATAAATACATCTTTAATAACTGAAATGGTCTCGAAAATTTTAGCAATTTGCAAGTACTTAAACCACATCTTAAATTGTCTTTAAATTCTTTCCACATATTACATACACTCTAGATATTATATAGACAAATAAAATAAACGAAGAACCAATAGGTCATCCACACAAACAATATTTATCAGGTATAACAACAATCTTGGATTGAACAGAAAGAAAGTTGAAACATGACACGGCATTCAATGTTATTTAAATTTTTTTGACTCTATTGCAAATTCACCGATTTCTTTTCACAGTATGCTATCAAGTCATATCGGCTCTGCAAACTAGATTTCATGCGCATGTGATCCGTGAAAGCTATGGAAGCAGTCCTTTTCATAGGGAGTATGTATTTTTGTTACTGTGTATATTCAAATTATACTTTTCTTTTATATAATACAATATAATGTGAATGCAAATTGTGAATCAGGATTCATTTTGGCGCATTTCATATGCAACTTGTCTGAGACAGCAATCCAAGTGTGAACGTAGATCATAAATAGTTATTCAAGTAAAGTCGCTTGCTGCATTCATTGAATTTACGAGGTCTGATCAAAAAATAACCGTTATTTTCAAATTTCGTGAGTTACGTATGTTCGATTTTCGCATTTTTTTCTGTTATGTTGATACACATGTCTGTTATATATGTTGGCAATATCAGCCATTTTGGATTGTCAGTTTGTCTTTGACAGATAAAAAGGTTAGTCGTGTTTTTGTGTGCTCTTCGATTTTTTACTATTCGAAAAAAAGGATCAAAGAATATGTATTAAATTTTGCGTTAAAAACGGAATAAAGTGCTCCAAGGCACTTGAAATGTTGACTGTGGCATTCTGCGAGTCCACTTTGTCTCAAAGAAGTGTTTATAAGTGGTACAAGCGCTTTACAGAAGGCCGAGAAAATGCACGCCAAGTTCGATCAAATGTGAAGGTTTTACTCACTATTTTCTTCGATTATAATGGCGTGGTGCATCATGAGTTCTTGCCAACAGGTCGTACGGTTATTAAGGAATACTACAAGGAAGTTATGCAACGTTTGCGTGAAGCAATACGGCTCAGACGATCGGAATTGTGGTAAAAACAATCACCATGATAACGCACCAGCTCACACATCGATGCTTGTGTGTGAGTTTTTGGCCAAAAACAAAACCGTTATCATGCCTCAACCACCGTATTCACCGGACTTGGCCCCCGCTGACTTTTTCCTCTTCCCAAAACTGAAGACACCGATGAAAGAAAAGCGTTTTGCTACGATTGAGAAGATAAAAGAAAAATCGAAACAGGAGCTGTTGGCGATACCAAAAAGCGCGTTTCAGAAGTGTTTCGAGGATTGGAAAAAACGCTGGCATAAGTGTATTATATCTGAGGGGGATTACTTTGAAGGGGACAAGATAGTTATTGATGAATAAATAAATACTTTTTGAAAAAATTGAAAATAACGGTTATTTTTTGATCAGACCTCGTACTTCTATTGAGTTACTTTCTGGTTATTTACTTTCACTCCAGGAATGAAACTAGTTAAAACAACAACGTTAATGGTTAGTAATGATATTTCGATGATCTAAAACAAAAAAAAAACAATACGTCTGCTTTCAAACATCGACTTTCATATTTCATACACACTTTTATAAATTAAAAATTGCATAAACTGCTTTAGAACACAAGATATCGTATAGTTAGACCATTTGAAATTTTATTGCTCATGCACTTTGTTTTAATTATGTTTAGCAACGACATTAATCACACTCTGTATTTTTGAAATAAAAAAAACCGGTTCTTATCAATATTTAAAGTGAGTATATTTAATTGACGTATATCGAGTGTTTTTAAACAAATCGAAAGACGACTTCCTCGACAAAATTGCGTTTACATTATTGATGTACCAAATAAAAAACTCGTTTATGTAAATATCTACATATATACAAACTACTTCAATGTCATTTGAATTAAGTAGTTGCTAGTGTACCGTAAATGCACGTAGAAGAAGATGTAAAAACAGAAAATTCAACCGTTTTCTGTGTTATTGTTAATTTGTGATTTTAGCGAGTTTAAAATTTAATGCTTTATTTGCAATTTTCTTGGAAACTGGTGCCCTTTTATATAATACAAATATTGTTACACTTCGCATATATAATAATTTTTTATCATCTTTTTAAATTAAACCATTCGACAAAGTTTGGCATGATGAACTTATTTACAAAATGAAGACGTTATTGCCAATCCAATACAAATTCCCGACTCATATATTACACATAGGTTCTTCAGAATAAAGCAAGAACGTGCATACTCGCGCTAATACTAACAAACTAAAGCTGGAGTGCTGCAAGGAAGCTTACCGGGCACGCTCCTGTATCTCCTGTTCACTTGCGATATTCTTAAGTTAGAAACTAATATCTTAGCTATGCTTGCTGTCGATCCATTGCGGTTTTAGATTTTCTGCGCAATCTTGGCCCATATCATCAGCTTGTTTGTACTATAGCCTTAGAAATTCCAGATCACCGAGGTAATCGGATCTCACCGTCGGCACTCACATCTACTTCCTCTAGGGTGTGGGCTTGAAAAATAAGTAAGGAATCGATTGAAAGCCTACAGAAAACTGTCGATGAAATTAGTACGCGAAAATCAAGTTTAACCAAATAAAATTAGGGCATATTAATTTTACGAACAAGAAAATTGTCGAAATCAACCTTAGATGTAAAAGTAAAATAGGAGGTTCATGTCAAAACAAAAAGAAAAGAACTTAGTAGTGTAAGATATAAAAAAATGTGTTGGTTGCTTGGGAGGAAATCTAGTTTGTCATTGCATAATGGACTGGTGTTATACAAATAAGTCCTATAGCCTGTATGGACTTATGGTATATAGCTATGAGGTTGCATTAAACTTTCTGATATCTAAACCATATAACGGTTTCGAAATAAACTACTGAAAGGTGTTCCAATAAGACATTTCGTATTCAATAGCCCGCCATTTTTGCAGTTGTCATGACTCAACCTGCAACTACTTGACAGACGACAAGTAAAAACTACACCATTAATAAAAATGGAATGATATGCACTTCGACAACGCATCGAAATTATTAAAATTCACTACAAAGATGATGAAAATTTCGCGGTCGCAGTTCGCAAAACTAAAGCATTTTTGGGTCGTCGTGAAGCACCTTCTCGGCCAGCAATTGTGCAACTGATGGAAAAATTTGAGCTGTTGGGACAAGTTAGTGATGTAAAGAACCGAACTCGTGCACGTCGCTCAAGAACAACTGAGAATATTGCTGCTGTAGCCCATGATGTTGAGGAAAACCCAGTTTTGTCAATTTCTCGCCGATCTTTGGAATTGGGCATTTCACAAACGACATTACACCGTATTTTGCACACAAGAACTCACCCCTACAACAACGTCGTGCCTTTGCTGATTGGGTCCTTGAAATGCGTCAAACTCATCCGGAGTTTCATTGAAAAATCATCTTGAGTGATGAGATCCATTTTCGATTCGGAGGCTACGTTAACAAGCAGAATTGTCACATTTGAGGCTCGGCAAACTCAAGAATTATCGTTGAAAAGCCTCTCCATCCTTAACGTGTGACTGTTTGGTGCGGTTTTTGGTCTGGCGGGGTCACTGGACCTTACTTTTTCAAAAATGAGGCCTGAGCAACTGTTACGGTGAATGGATTGCACTATCGAACGATGATTAATGATTTTTTATGACCATAATTGGAAGATATTGATGTGGACGACGTTTATTTTCAACAAGACGGCGCTACGTGCCACACAAGTAACGTGAAAAGTTTTCTGGCCGTGTGATTTCTCGAATAACCGATCACAAATGGCTACCGAGATCTTTAGACTCTTTTCTTTGGGGCTACGTGAAGATAAGGACTATGCCAATGATCCACAATCGATTCAAGACTTCGAAGATAGAATTCGTGAGGTTATCGAGGACATACGAATTGGTGATTTCAATTTCATGAAAAGAATATGGTCCTGCAAAGGTAGTCGTGGCGGCGATTTGGCTGATATTGTTTTCCATTATTAATGGCATACCCTCCTCTTTACAATTAAATAAACACCCGATGATTTCGCCTAAAAATACTCATTGTTTTACATATCAAAATTAAACCTCTTATTGGAAGTCCTGTTACATAAGAAATAGTGATCTATGTAAGGATATAGGTTTAAATCCTGTCATTAGAGCTATTCGATTGGAATAATTGCCAGAATCTATGAAGGAACGCTCCATCAACATGTGAATGTTTAAGTAACTATAATTCTTTGACAATACAAACATAGAGCACCGACTCAAGAGGAGTAAACCATTTGCGTTAGGTAAAAAACGCAATCGGAAACTAAAGAACGCTAATGAATGAACTCTTAGATTTCAATGTTTATCAGTCAGCTTAAGTTAAGCTAAAATTGTTCGTTAGTCTATATGACTGAGCATCCATGAGGGCACTAGTAAGAACAAAAAACGTTTATTTTCCCATATTTTACATAATATATTTTCAGATTTTCCTTGCATTCTTCTTTCGCCTGTTAAAAATGAGAGGACTCAGTGCACATTCTATTTCAGATCTCCCATTCCTTATTGTTGCCTGATTTATTAAATCTCATGGACATTTTATCAAATTTTTTTGAATTTCTCTTTTGCCTAATACTGTCCATATCAAATTTTCCATTTATTGTTAATCCGAGAAGCTAAACGATGCTTTTATTAGAACAGATTATTTATGGATTAATATGTAGATGATGTCTAATTTTAAGAGCAATAATTGAATAAATCATGTCAGCAAACTTTAAACAGATACTACTTATTTACTTAAACTTAAGCCTTTTTTATTATTAGATCGAAAGTGATACGATCATGATAGATATGGCCAAAGATATAACGATGATAAAACAAGATGTTTGATACTTATAATCCTCTAAAATGCCAGGAAATTTAAAATATCTCCGTCACATACTTATGTTATTGTGTATTTATCGTAAGATAGCTAGCAAAATTTAAGTCATTCGATCACCGCGAAGAGCCAAGATAAGTAAAATATGTAATTATGGAAAAGAAAAGATTAAAATCCATTAATAACGTACGCAGATTTGCACACAAAAGAAATTCTGTGAATTTTCGAATTTGATCTTGTTAATCAAAACTTGGTCGGGTAACATTTATCGAATGATGATGAAATTCTTCTACGAATTGTATGAACTACCGGACATCATTTGCCTTAAGTAACTCTACAATCCTATTTGTATCTATGTGTGGTTATTCAATCAACGTATACATATGTACCATACATTGTGTTTACATTCAAATATGTACTTGCTTTGATATGAACATTCCAATAAAAGATTAACTAAAAAGATCATTGCTTAATATCCATGTGATTTTGCAGATCTCATTAGCACGAATTGCTTATGTAGCGATTTCATAGTTGTTTATTGATAACTTATGTTTGTTTAATGACAAATATAATGAGCGATATTTCGAATATATTACCTTCACGTACACTTCTTTCAATAAGTTTTTAAAGTTGAACAATATACAATGAAATAAAGACAAAGAAATGTATTTATAGAAACTTACTTTAATAATAATGTTAATACTGGTTTCTTAGATAAATTGCATATTTCTCCAAGAAGTGGAATTAAAAAAAAACATATTATGATTTCATCGTGTAACTCTCACATGCGGAAATTCATGGAAATTTCGTCTTCTTCGAGCAAAGGAGCAAATGCAATTAAAGAAAAATTGAAAATGATAATTTGTCACACATCTACACCTATCGAAAATTTAAAAGTTCGATTCACTTAAATTTTCATTGCCTTTAAGAAATACAATTACATATTATTCAGTGAATTAAGTGAAAGTTTCATAATGATGTACCTCGAGGCTCAGCTTTGGGTTCGATACGCTCCATTTCATTCGTAAATTACCTGTCAGAACATTTTAATCCAGATTGACTACAATATGTTAATATAATCAAATAGTTTTTTCAAAAATTTGTACTTTAAATACGCCGACATACTTCAATATGTAATAGCTGTAATAATATAAGGTTTCCCAATAGGGATGATATGATTTAGAAGTGACATTTTGGCCATTTGTAATATGTCATGATCTGTCATTTGTTTTTCATTGTATTCAGTAGTATTTACAATTTCATCATGGAGAGATATACGCAAGAACAACGTTTACAAATTATTCAGTTTTATTATCAAAATAATCGTTTTCCAATTGCAACTTTTCGTGCGCTTTTGCAATTTTATGGTCGTAATAATCGTCCAAGTGTGCTCGCTATTCGTCGAATTGTTAAAAATTTTGAGGTTACATTTTCTTTACATAATTTTCAAGTGCCAATAAGATAAAGAACCGCTCGAAGTAATGCAAATATTGCTGCCGTTCAGGCAGGCGTTACTGAAGACCGTAATTTGTCGATTCCAAGACGTTCTCAACAATTGCGATTGTCTCAAACCACAACCTGGCGGATTTTGAGAAAGGATTTGGGTTTGCATCCCTATAAAATTGTTCTCACTCCAGAACTGAAGCCATTGGACCACCGTAAACGTCGTGAATTTGCTGATTTTGCCTTGAAACAACTTGAAAACGATAACGATTTTTTTAAGAAAATCATCTTCTCTGATGAGGCTCACTTTCATCTGGATGGTGTGGTAAATAAACAAAACTGTCGATTCTGGTGCGAAGAAAATCCACAAATTATTTATGAAAAACCATTACGTTCACCTAAATTGACAGTTTAGTGTGGTTTTTGGTATGGTGGAATCATCGGTCCGTACTTCTTTCAAAATGAAGCTGGTAACACCGTTACTGTCAATGGAGGGCGGTATAGATTGATGATAACCAACTTTTTATGGCCGACATTGGAAGAAGTTGATCTTGACAAGATTTGGTTCCAACAAGACGGGGCTACGTGCCACACAGCAAATGCAACAATAGAATTATTGCGAGAAAAGTTTGGAGATTCGATTATTTCAAGAAATTGTGATATTGAATGCCCTCCAAGAAGTTGTGATTTAACACCATTAGACTATTTCTTGTGGGGTTATTTGAAGTCATTGGTCTATCGAAATAAACCAGACTCTCTTCAAGCTTTACAAGTCAATATTGACTTGACAACATTACATACGACTAGATTTAGTGGAAAAAGTGCTCGAAAATTGGGTTCATCGAATTCGTTCCTGCAGAAGAAGTCGTGGAGGCCATTTGAATGACGTTTTGTTTAGAACTTAATTGTATCGATTGTGCTTCACATTAAATAAAAAGCTTTTGAATTTTCTTAACAATAAGTGTGTTTTTTTTAAAGAAATCATATCACTCTTATTGGAAAACCTTTTATTAAGCGTAAAATGCTAATATATGAAAGCTCTATCTCAAACGAGATCAAAGAAAAAAATATTTAATAAATACGCATGGCTCGATCCAACTTTGGAAAAATTTAATATTCCTTTATAACTGTAGCGCTGCTCTTACTGAAGCGTAGTGGTGTTATAGGTGCGATGATGCATTGTGTAAGTCAGAAGCTAGTCTGTTATCAACTTCCGTGAAAGTACGGCTTATTCAAATTACGAATTAACAGATATCGTCTTGCTATACGGTGAAGCAGCTGGAAATGCAGATCTATTTATGAAGGGCGGTTTCCGAATCGAAGATGTCCTTCAAATGATTTAATCTTATAAAAGGGGTACAGATTGAAAGATCGCGGTACATTGCACCGAAGCTACAAATGCCGTGACCGTGATAGACCACGTAGGATACTAGATGCGCAAGAACAAGTTTTGGATGTTGTAAATAAAAGTCCAAAAATAAGTACTCGAGCGGCTGTGAGAGAAGAAAGCGTTGCACATAAAAGAGTCCATAACATACTTTTGCAAATGATTACTTTGCCTTAAGGGCGTTGTTAGAGGATGTGTTTTAAATTTTTACAACTTTCATTACTGATCCGATGCAAACTTCTACATCAAATATCAAGGTCGTTTTCAGTACCGTTTTCCAAAAAATACGTGCCCCAGATTAGCCGGTGATCAATTTCTAGGGTCGCACATATTACTTACACGACTTAACGGACTGAACTATTTAAATTTCTTGGAGAATTCGCTACCTGATTTTTTAAACGATGTTACTTTAGAAATACGAGTTCGTATGTGGCTTATGTATTATGGTTTGCCTGCCCATTATTCTAGCGAAGTGCGAAACTTTTTAAACCATTCGTATCTCAGAAGGATAGGACAAGGTGGTCGAATACCATGGCCTTCGTGTAGTATCCATTTAAATCTATTGCATTTCTTTGTAGGGGACTCAATGAAAGGTTCAGTTTTAATGACAATCAAATCGAAATTGGCAACGAAGACAACCGTCAGCAGCGAATTTTTCAAATTGCGCCTCATATTCGTGAAGACCGACCTGTGTTAAATCATGTACTTCAAAAATTTACCGAACGGTTAGAAGTTTGTATTTACGTAAATGACGGCTACATTTGTTTCACACAAATCTGCCCTTTTTGGGACACTAAAAATATAAACATTAAATTATAAATGCAATCTTTTACAAAGTTGGATTCTTGAGCTCGGATAAATTCGAAGTTTCGAAAACCATTACACGTACATAAATAATCCTACCTGTCAAATATGAGTCAATAAATAATATAAAAGTACGATCAATTTCATTCAATTTCCGTTGCAAGATATAGTGTATAGTGTCAGTCAAAGATTCTGATATATACGTATAAATAACGTCTACTTAAACTGTCAATGGCAATGCACACATATGCTGTCACATGCTGTAAAGGTGAAACGTTTGATTAAATCGGTTATGTACGAGTATTACGTTGTATAAAATCTGTTCCAATACTCTTGCACGCCACCAATATTTTGGAAATTCTGCAGTCACTTACCGCAAATGAAGGTACTCGATCGTCATTAGCTGTACCGATATTATTTAATTTTAACATACTGTTTACCTACATTACTCTCAGATATGTATCCTACATCAACATTATCATAATTGTCACAATGGAAGATGTTATCGTCTATTATTGCAGAAATTTTGAAATTAAATTTCAAGCATTTGGAGAGTTTCCCTTCCACTTTTAGGTATACAAACAATGGTCGTTCAAATGTATTTTGGCCCCTAGTAAACCAAACGGCTTGAAATGAAATCTTTGCAGGTTATTTAAGAAGATTGACACTTCATGAATCACACTCTCGTCAATAGATGGTACCATTAATTTTATTATTGGGTTGGCAACTAAGTACTTTCGGTTTTTACTGATAGAGAGCGTTGCTTTATTTTTTGTATAACGTATGTTAGTGCTGTACTTTACCGTTTGTCGCGTGACACTAGTCACATTGACGTAACTTCAGAAGCAAGTAGTGCGTGATTTTTATTAAAGCTAAAGTTTATGGTGCTAATTGCTTAACAGAGTGCACGTGTCAGAATTGGTATAAAAAATTCCGTTCTGGAGATTTTTCCCTCAAAGATGAGCACCGTTCTGGTCGGCCTACTGAAGTGGATGATGACCAAATCAAAGTCATAATTGAAGAGGATCGTCATATAACTGTGTGAGAGGTTGCGGAAAGGCTACATGTATCGCACACAACAATTGAAAAACATTTAAAATGTCTTGGGCTAGTTAAGAAGCTTGATATTTGGGTACCTCACGAATTGAAAGAAATTCATTTAACACAAAGAATCAACTTTTGCGATATGCACCTTAGACGAAATGAAACCGACCCTTTCTTAAAAAGAATCATCACTGGTGATGAAAAATGGGTCCTGTACAGTAACATAGTTCGAAAACGATCATGAAGCAAACACGATAAACCAGCTCAAACCACATCGAAAGCTGAATTACATCCAAAAAAGATCATGCTGTCAGTTTGGGGGGATTACAAAGGTGTTGTGTTTTTTGAGGTGCTTCCAAGGAACCAAACGATCAATTCTGATGTTTACTGTCAACAATTAATAAATCTGAATGAAGCAATCAAAGAAAAACGGTCAGAATTGTCAAATCGGAAAGGTGTAGTTTTCCACCAAGATAATGCAAGGCCTCACACATCTTTGGCAACTCGTGGGAAACTATTGGAGCTTGGCTGGGAAGTGATGCCACATCCCCCATACAGCCCTGATCTAGCACCATTTGATTATTTATTTCAATTTATTTCAAAGTTTGCAGAATTCTTTGAATGGTAAAACTTTCACAAATGACGATGACCTTCACTCGCACCTGGTTCAGTTTTTTGCTATAAGGACCAGAAATTTTATGAGAGCGGAATCATGCAGCTGAAAGAAAGATGGCAAAAGGTCATTGAGCAAAATGGAAAATATATAATTGATTAAAAACTATTCTTTGTTTTAAAAAAAAGTGTTTTATTTTATACTACAAAATCGAAAGTACAGTTGCCAACCCAATAAAATGAAGCCATTCCGCTCGCTTATTTTCAGGACAAATGGCGTGGGCTTTGGCGAACTTAGAATGACAATAAAATCAAATTCTCAGGCTTGATTCATTTTTTATCGTAAACTGCTGCTTTTCTAAAGAAACTGTAAAAATTCTCAATTAAGAGTCTGGTGTCAGTTAATCTTCTCTTCTATTCAGGCTAAACATCACGGTGTTAATTTGAATGTTAATAAAAAGCAACATAAAAATTAAAATGTTCTTTGCTATTATTGAAAACTTCCAGGCATCCAATTCGGTATCTACATATATAAATGTTATCAAGTCCAATAAAAAAAAAATTTCAAACATTATTTTAACGCATGATGAGTGAAAACAATGATAGGGATATTGAAGTGATTTGGAGTAATTAACGTTCAATAATAACTTTCATCTTTCTACGCTTTTCCTGTTATGCATCATACAAGTGTAATCTTTAGGCAAAGATAAGCGACGCATTTACATCTTCTATCGATTAGTTTGTGTTCATTTAAGCTAGGAATCGTAGTCAGCTGATCAGTAATACACATATCAAAAGTGGGCAAACGCTACAACTTCTGTTTCACTGCATTACCAACTGTAGACTAGTTTGTCAAGTGTATGTGTAATTCCTTTGTTCAAAAACTTGTTATTGTTTGTAAAAGCGTGAGAAAGGTATGAGAAAATAATTACTTTTAGTGTCTTTAGGGAAATACACCGAATTGGCATAAATTTATTTTTTAAAAAAATTGGCGAAATTTTTTATATAAATAAATTTAATAAAAATATTATATTTTGAAGTAAATCGGCATACTAATTCAGACAAAGAATACATGTTATTGTACAATTGGCAAACTGTTTTTGTTGTAAATAATTCACTTCTGTGATTCACTTGTGTGATTGTTATTGAAGCTCATTTAAAAGACGTGAACATTTTTTTACGCAAATTCTTTTACTAATTTTAGAAATTTAACGTGAAATTCTAAATATTTTAATTCAGATGTAAGGGATACCTTTTTTGTGTTATGTACATCTTCCAGAAAAGACATTAAGACATTAGCTCGGAAATTCCATGTTTTATTTTCCAAACAAAAGATGACGTAATCTTTCTAACAATTTCCTTCAAATTCGAACTTCATCCAACTAACAAATAAAACACGTGAGTCATTATTTAATTATATAAGCGTTAACTTAAATAAAGTGTATGTCCTTGTTGACTACATTTTTACGTTCCATATCTTATAAATAAACATACCATGTGACAAAAGACACGAAACATATAGTAAAAGTATATACTTTTGAACCAAATTTTGTGCAAACACTCACAGTGTTGCTTTGCACAAAAGGGTCAGGACCCCACAAAAATTAGCCGCTCGGAGTCTCGCGAAAATCTGCTGCCCAGAACCTCGCAACTGTTAAGACCGCTGCTGAGTAGTCTCTTTTCTGTTTGACTTAGTAATGTATACAGTCACGAAAATTAGTTTTTAGAGACTTCAATCGTGTATGTAGTTCTTCGGAATTATTTTGTATATTTAATAAATAATTACTGTGTTGATCGTAAGATGCCTCGATGGGGCTTTCGTATAGAGCGAAAATTTGGCTTAACATTGAACAAACTAATTAAAAAGCACCTTCTTATTTTTTCCTATTCATATAACACTTAATATCATTCCTTGCGTTAAGTGAACCTTAACGTTATACTCTTGATGGTTTTAATAACTTTACGTACCCTTTCGAACCTGTGCTCTCGTTTACATAACATTTCCGCCCACCTTGGTATGGTTGGGTTAGCGATACATACCCTAGAAACGACTCGAGAAGCCTAATACACAATTGCACGATATAGTTATAAATATAATTATCCCGTCCGATGCCAATCGATCTCGTACCGAACTTGCTACTGTGCGCTAGAAAACAAAATTCCAATGTTATGATTAAAACTATGTATTTTGCTGAGGATTTTGGTGGCATTTTTGCTTCCCTACATTTTTTTTTGAATGTTCAGTTTGTGTATCTGCCCAAATCCCTGCAATAGTTTTAATCGCAATTGCAATATTTCTAAAGTCGACGTATAAAATGATATCAAATTATATTTCTTTTTTCTTTAATTTATTACGATCGTAATCATGTGACTAGTTCCATAGGCCAAGTTTTAAGTTAACAAAAGATCTGTTAAGTATTTTTGTTGATTTTTTCCATAGAAAAATTCAATTTGAATTATAACATATGTTTTGGACACAATAATAAACATTTACATATATACAAGCGATAAAATCGGCATACTTCACCCGCGTTTTCTTTTATTAGAAACATTAATCAACTTGTCTGTAACGGATACAGCGCTTTACATCAATTTATACATGTATACTGAAGTCAATTTGATAAATTTAGTTCTCTCAATATTGTATGAACATTTACATGTTTCTGCATATATACAGTCAGTCACAAAAGTGTTCGTACACCCCGGGAATATCATCATCGTATGTGAGCATCTAAATATGATAAAACATATTTACAACATTAAGAAACTCTAAAAACTCTAATAACAATATGGAAACAAATGAATATCACAAAAGTTTTTGTACACTTTTTTATGATATTTCTCTATGTATTTGTGAAAAATACGCATTTGGTGCTTTTACAAAGACGAGTTGTAAAATTAAACACATATCTGGTAATATGTGCAAGTCAACAATACTACACAAAGAAAAATATACATATATGTTAATTAATAATATGAGTGTTAATTTTAAGATTAGAAAACATGTCAAACTGTGAGTGAAATAAATCAGTGTGTGATGGGTCGCTAGCGGGGAAAGGTGCGCGGAATTATTCTGCGCGACCCTACGATAAATTATCTGTTGATGATTACAACTTAGTTGTCAAAAAACGTATACAGAATACGTATTTCGACGAATTCTCGATGTGGTGAGGGATTTTAGATTGATTACTTATTTAAAAATAATTCAATGTATCACGTTGTTACAAATGCAATGTCCGTTTTTTCCTTCAGTATAAACTGAATCGCACCTGTGTGAAGACGTGTATGTTTTTGGTGAAAATTATTATTGTATTTGTAGAAAAGGGTATTTATTTTGAAGTGTGTACCTGTTCCATTTCTTGGAAAGATTAATACACTTGTCCTTGTCTCGCCTATGGAAATGCTGTCGGCAAGAGATATTCGGGCAATTTACCTCTTTCAATTTAAAAGGGGATTAAATGCAGCTGCAGCAACGCGAGAAATTAATCAGACGTTCGGTGAAACCACGTGTAATGAACGCACATTACGGCGATGGTTTAAAAAATTCAGCGAGGGAAATTTTGATTTGGAAAATGAGCCTCGCGGATATGCGCGTAGCACGTTAATGACGACGAGCTGCGTGTAGAAGTTGAAAGTAATCCGTCGACAACAGTGCGTAGCCTTGCAGAAACATTTCAAGTGTCCATTGCCACCATTAGTCGTCACCTTTCTTCGATTGGCAAAGTGAAGAAACCCGATCGATGGGTGCCGCACCAATTAACGGAAGCCAATAAGCTCCGTCGATTAGAGGTGGCTACCTCTTTGGCTAATCGACAGAAAGTTGAACCGTTTATTCATCGAGTGGTAACGTGTGACGATAAGTGGAGACTTTATGATAATCGGAGACGGTCAGGACAATGGTTAGATCGAGGTGAAGCACCAAAACAGCATGCACGAGCATCACTTCACCCGCGAAAGATTATGGTGACTGTATGGTGGACCAGTAAGGGTACTATTCACTATTCATTTTTGCAACCTGGTGAAACCATCACGGCAGCGTCCTATTGTGCCGAACTGGAAACTATGCATGGAAAATTGAGCCGCTTGTAGCCCTCACTAGTCAATAGACATGGACCCATACTTCTTCATGATAATGCAAGACCTCATGTTGTACGACAGACAATCCAAAAACTGTCGGAATTTGGTTATGAAATTCTCCCTCACCCACCTTATTCACCTGACCTTTCGCCAACTGATTTTCATTTTTTTCGAAGTTTAGACAATCACTTAAAAAATAGGCACTTCCCTGACCGGGAGTCTGTAATAGCAGTGTTTGAGCAATATGTGAGCCGTCAAAACCTAGATTTCTTTTCAAATGGAATTTTTCAGCTTCCAGGCCGCTGGCAACAAACTATTGATGTAAATGGAGACTATTTTTCAGAATAAATATTTATATTTTTGAAATTTAGACTTTTTTTTATTCCTTACAAAATCGGACATTTCATATGTAACAACCTGATATTTAAATAAATTGTAAAAAAAGAAGTAAAATAGCAAAAATATAGGTATACATATTTTTTTATGTCCAATATTCCAATATAAACAATTAACTCGTTATTAGTGTTTACGTAAAACACACGTAACATTGTTTTTGTTATCGTATAAAGAATTTTATCGACTGCTTTTTGATTGGTTGCATTGTACATGATATTTAGACCCCTTGAACTACATACACGTTCAGTAGTTGTGAAATTTGGTATTGAATTCCAGACATGTGAAGTTGAGATTTCAAAACGTGTTATCTATCGATACACACAAAGAGTATTTTTATAAACTTCCAGAAGTACATTCACGAATTTACGATATGTCGTTCAGTTTACATAATTTAGACTATGGAACACAGTTCGAGAGCCGGTTAGTAAGATTACAAGTACTAAAAATGAATTTCGTAAAATGTTGGGCATATTTTGATTTGTTTTACTAATGAAGTAAAACGAGAACGTGTCAGTGATTAAGCTATTATTTCTAAAAAACGAAAGAACAGTAACACCGCCAAGTAGAACACTATAAAGTAGTTGTGCACTTTTGAAAAACCATTAAATTGTTGAAATAAGACACCTTACCTTCCCCTAAAGATGTGTGCAGTGGACACGAAATGTTCACCTAGGTTTTAAAATTAAAACTTATTTTGTAAAAAAGTAAGTCGAAATTGTGCCGTGATTGTAATATTAGTATCTATTTGAACGTAGGTTAACGCTAAGGCCACACTGGGACACTGCCTTGATTACATTATCACGAAAGGATAAACTTATTGATATTTGGCTGCACGTTTGGCTTCAGCCAGTCTCAGGTGAGTCGATCCTTGATTGTGTATGTTATAATTTACATAAAAATAAAATAAAATAATAGCAATAGATTTATACAGAATCATGGATAAATTTTTAAGCGATTGTAAGCGAGAATTACATAATAGCGAGGCATCAATAAGTGCATGGATGGACGTTGTTCCGTAGATAAAATATTTTCAAAAATACTTAAATTTTGGGTTTACTAGCACTAAAAGGAGAGAGGCCCCTGTGCAAAAATTTTGGCAGCAGACAGAATGAAACCTAATATTCTGCTTCATAGATAGTACGTTAACAATCCCCGAAAATTTTTTAAATTAAAATTAAAATCATGTGAACAAGAAGAATCATTTTTGAAAATAGTTTTGTCTATGAATGAAAAGGCTTTACTTACCTCTTATAAAGTTTCATATAAAATAGCTACATGTAAAAGGCTTCACACCGTTGGTGAAGAATTAATTTCTGCTAGCTGCGATTGAAGAAATTGTGTTCGAAGATTATTTTATCAAACAATTGCAGACCATACATGTCTCGAATATACCGAATTGGTGATATATTTAAGAGTGTAGAGTATCAGCTTTTCAGGAAGTTGCGCGATAAATTGTTTTCAATCCAGCTTGATGAGGCAATAGATATCAATAAAGACGCTCATTTAATTGCCTATGTTCGATTTTCTGATGGTATGTAAATAGTAGAAGAACTACTTTTCTGCATGCCAATAAAACTCAGAGCAATGTCACTTGCATTATTTAATATACAATATTAGATGATCTTGTAAAGGTATCGAGTATAGTGTGGAAAAATTTTGTCGGAATATGCTCATGCAATATCTGAAAGATTCGCATGCACTTGTGAAACAAAAATCTGGACACATTGTACGATTGTTTCACAGAGAAGCTCTGGATTCCAAAGAAATGAGTCCTGGTCTGAATATTATGCTTGCGACGATTGTCACTCACGTTCTTAATTGAGAATGTTGACTTAAATTTAAATATTTCTGGTATAATATTGCTTAAATATTTACATCCAATCAGTTAATATTAATATTATTTACGGATTTTTGAAATTTTACGTCCGCTCTTGTAGTCTTTTACCTATTTCAGACATGCATATATACATTAATTATAGCAAAACAAGCAGTAAATATAAATTAATTAATTGAGCGATTGGTTCAAATAAATCTATTTGAACTAATAATCGCTTATTATTTTCGTTAGTTCCAGAAGCATCAGATGTTATCTACACTACAGGCCATAAGTGAGGGATCAGTAGATGAAATTTAAAAACATGCACGCTTAGTGAAACAAAACGTATATTTCTACAAAACTATATCTACGAGACAAATGAAGAGTTTTCCTTATAAAATAAAATAATTTCAACATATTTTGTAGAATTTCTTATCATATTCGACTTTCATCGAAGTATCCACCTCTGCGCTTAATGATTTCTTTACAAATATTAGGCAACCGCGATACAAGTTTCTGGAGCGTATCCATTGGTAAATTATTCCACACCCTTGTAAGTTGCTCCCAAAGCTGTTTCTGCGATTGTGGACAGCTTTCTCTCACGTTTCTATCTAATTCATTCCATAGTAATTCGATAGGGTTGAGATTGGGTGATTGTGGTGGCCAAATCATATTTATCGGCACCCCTTCCTCCTCTTTTTGATTCACATAGTTTTTACAAAGTTGGGAAATGTGTTTGGGATCATTATCTTGTTGTAGGTGAAAACCATCACCAATTAACCTTAATCCAGACGGAATTGCATGTTCATCCAGGGTGCCCCTCTTTTTTTTAAAATGCTTTCAATGCGGTATAAATTTCCGACATCATCAAAGGAAAAGGATTCCCAAACAAGCACAGAACCTCCCCCGTGTTTAACAGTTGGCACTACACATTCGGGTAACATCCTTTCGCCCACTTGTCTTCGAACGAAAACTCGTCGATTACTACCAAACAGTTGAAACTTTGACTCATTTGTTCATAACACCTGCTTGCATATTTCCATGTCCCAGTGTTGATGGTCCTGGGCCCATTGTAACCGTTTTTTACGATTTCGTGGATTCAATAATGGTTTTCCAGCTGCAATACTTCCATGTAGTCCCGCCTTTGTCAAACGTCGTTTTACAGTAGTCAGTGACACCGGCTTTCGACGGCTTTCATTCAGCTCTGCTCGAAGCTGAGGAGCTGTGAGGCGCCTATTTCGTTTTGATAGTATTTTTAGGCGCAAATCCTCTTGTCTAGTAGTTACCCTTGGCCTTCCGCAACGTTTTATTGGTTGTAATGATCCACTTTGTGAATATCGTTTCACTGTTCCTTGCACCGCGTGATAAGATAAATTTAACTTTTGGGCTATTTGCCGCAGTGAAAATTTTTCACCATGTAGCGTTATTATAGAACTACGAGTTTCTGCGCTAAGTTCCTTTCTTTTCGGCATTTTTATAAGTTACTTTTACGTCTGTTCTCAAATACTCCTATTGCAACTTACTCAGACAAATACTGCACGAAAACTAATTTTTAAATTGCTAAATAGTTTACTATGTATTCCTAATACCATTATAATAATATTGCGTTGTAAACCCTATTAAATTTATTGGGGTATATAAAATATTTCTATTAAATAGACGCCATAAAACTATTGAAAGGCTTTACAATATTTTTCAGAAACAAATATATTTATCTAATTTATAATAATAATCCGAATTACAGAATTACATTTACAACTGTTATTTCAATTATTCTCACCAAAACAGGTAAAAGTCTAAGGGATGTGTCTAAAATACAAGTGTCTTGTTATTTATGATAAGTGGTCCGTCACTTATGGCCTGTAGTGTATGTTTAATAATAACACAAACTTTACAAATTCTCAGAGATTCTCATGTAAATATTGAAGGCCTAACAGTAACACACGAATCCTAACTACGTTTCAACATTCAACATTCGAATATTCGAATATAATAATGTCATAATTACATGTTTATACACACGCACTTTTCAAATCGTCATTGCAAAGAATAAATATTTGAATTTTGTGGATACTTATTATTTACTTATACATTTACTATAATTTGACTATATGAAGGCGATATGTGTGATCTTTCACTGAAATAAGTGAATTGCGGTATTAAATTGATGGCGAATAAGTTATTTGAAGTGATAAAATTAATAACCTTGTAGTGATCGCGAGAATTTTTTTGTGAGACGAGGAGATAAGAAAATAAGTATTTGGAATCAAAATTGAAAGGATTTGTGAACTAGTTCATATTAATTTTTCTGGTTAGAAGTATCATTTCTGAATGAGTAGATTATGAAAATTTAGACAAATTGTTAAACATATCGAAAAATATAATGTTTAAGTAAGATTAACATACTTGGATTAATTCGCAAATATTTGTCTACCTTAAAACTTGATAATGGATTGATTTAATGTTGTTCTTATGAAATTCCATATTGCTATGTCGATATATATATATATTTATATACCGTGCTTTCATATTAAAATGCTACAAACACCGTATCATATTATATTCGGGTCTAGATACCGAATGCCGAGCAGAGTAAAGTGGTGGGGCGCGAGTCAGTCGAATCACAACAACGATTGACTACAGATTATAGATTAAGTAGTTGTTCGTTGTATTTGGCGGAAGGTCTATCACTGACTGTCCAAATTGTTTACGTCCAAAAATTAATAAATTATAATTACTTTTAACTGTACAATTAGGTAGTTTTACAATAAATTGCGCATTGAACTAAAAGACTTTTCTAATAAAACGTTTAAGAATAAAAAAAAACTCTTAAAGAAACTAAAAAATAAAATAACTTGTCGGAACTTAAAAAATACTCTTTAAACAGAAAATAAATATAACTTGCCAAAACTTATAAAATACTTTTTAAATACAGAAAATAAATTCAATTATTTAAATTCTCAAATATCCCTCCTGCTTGCGCTAAACAGTAGCCCAATCTATTATAAAATTCATTTCGAACATTGGCCAGTACAAGAGGATTAATAATTTGGAATTGGTGTTCGATATTAACCCGTAATTCTTCCAAATTATTAGCCCTTTCGTCTTGATGCCCATATAACTTTGATTTTATGTAACCCCATAAAAAAAAGTCATTAGGGGCTAAGTCTGGTGACCTTGGTGGCCAGCGAATTGTACCATTATTAGATATAACTCTTTGGGGGAATATATTATTTAAATATTCATTCACAATTTTAGTTCCATGGGCCGGACAACCATCATGCTGGAACCATACATTCTCTAAATTGGGATTAATAGTTCTCAAAGCAGGCACAATGTTGTTTTGAAGAAATTTCAAATATATTTCCCCATTTAAATTTCCTTCGATAAAGAATGGACCAATAACGTTATTCCCATAAATACCAGCCCAAACATTCAATTTTTCAGGATACTGTGTCCCCGTATTCAATTGTCGATACTCGTTTTCAATAGACCAATATCGAAAATCTTCGATATTGGTCGAATCCGACGGATTGTGTTTACCGTGCAACGGAAACGTGGATTCATCGGTAAACACGATAGTTTCAATGAAGTGCTCATTCGCATTTACACGTTCTATTACAGTTTCACAAAATTTCATTCTGCGGTGTTGATCAGCATGAAAAATTTTCTGATGAGATTGGTATTTCTAGGATGTGTATTTATTTTTCTTTAATATCTTATGAACTTTACCCACGCTAATACCTATCTCTTTTGATATTTTAGATACAGTAATATTGGAATTTCCTTCGACCATTGCGCACACCATGACTTCCTGCATTTCTTTATCGTTATTTATTCTCTGTATTTTATGACGTTTACATCCCAAAATGCAACCTTCTGATTTAAACTTTTTAACTACTAATGATATTGTTGTTAATGCAGGAAAGGGACGATCTACACACTTTTCAGAGAAAAGGCGCTGGATACGCCGTAAAGAATTACCTTTCAAAGCCCAATTCTAAATTTAGCACCAAATTTTGTATTAATAAGAGGTAGTGACGTACCGTAACATTCGAATAGGCCGCACGGCTCGTTTAAATATATTAAGAAAAATACCAAGTTTAATGTTAAAATATAAAATAAAATTTGTGGCGAAATATCAATGTGTATAGGAGAGCCTCAGTGGAAAGGGGAAAGCTCTCTTATGTATTACTTTGTAACGAAGGCAAGTATTAAAATTCGTTTCCAGAATAACTCTAGTTTGTTTGAAGACTGTCTCTGCAGGTATTTTAAAAATACTAACTTATTCGGTACTTGCTTGCACGAAAAAATTGAATAGTTTATACAAACACTACAGGCCATAAGTGAGGGATCAGTAGATGAAATTAAAAAAAAAATGCACGCTTAGTGAAACAAGACGTATATTTCTACAAAACTATATCTACGAGACAAATGAAGAGTTTTCCTTATAAAATAAAATAATTTCAACATATTCTGTAGAATTTTTTATCATATTCGACTTTCGTCGAAGTACCCACCTCTGATCATAATGATTTCTTTACAAATATTAGGCAACCGCGATACAAGTTTCTGGAGCGTATCCATTGGTAAATTATTCCAAACCCTTGTAAGTTGTTCCCAAAGCTGTTTCTGCGATTGTGGACAGCTTTCTCTCACGTTTCTATCTAATTCATCCCACAGTAATACGATAAGGTTGAGATCGGGTGATTCTGGTGGCCAAATCATATTTATCAGCACCCCTTCCTCCTCTTTTTGATTCACATAGATTTTACAAAGTTGGGAAATGTGTTTGGGATCATTATCTTGTTGTAGGTGAAAACCATCACCAATTAACCTTAATCCAGACGGAATTGCATGTTCATCCAGGGTGCCCCTCTTTTTTTTAAAATGCTTTCAATGCGGTACAAATCTCCGACACCATCAAAGGAAAAGGATCCCCAAACAAGCACAGAACCTCCCCCGTGTTTAACAGTTGGCACTACACATTCGGGTAACATCCTTTCACTCACTTGTCTTCGAACGAAAACTCGTCGATTATTACCAAACACTTGGAACTTTGACTCATCTGTCCATAACACCTGCTTCCACATTTCCATGTCCCAGAGTTGATGGTCCTGGGCCCATTGTAACCGTTTTTTACGATTTCGTGGATTCGATAATGGTTTTCGAGCTGCAATACGCCCATGCGTCCCGCCTTTGTCAAACGTAGTTTTACAGTAGTCAGTGACACCGGCTTTCGACGGCTTTCATTCAGCTCTGCTCGAAGCTGAGGAGCTGTGAGGCGCCTATTTCATTTTGATAGTATTTTTAGGCGCAAATCCTCTTGTGTGATAGTTACCCTTGGCCTTCCGCAACGTTTTATTGGTTGTAATGATCCACTTTGTGAATATCGTTTCACTGTTCCTTGCACCGCGTGATAAGATAAATTTAACTTTTGGGCTATTTGCCGCAGTGAAAATTTTTCACCATGTAGCGTTATTATAGAACTACGAGTTTCTGCGCTAAGTTCCTTTCTTTTCGGCATTTTTATAAGTTACTTTTACGTCTGTTCTCAAATACTCGTTTTGCAACTTACTCGGACAAATGCTGCACGAAAACTAATTTTTAAATTGCTAAATAGTTTACTATGAATTCCTAATACCATTATAATAATATTGCGTTGTAAACCCTATTAAATTTATTGGGGTATATAAAATATTTCTATTAAATAGACGCCATAAAACTATTAAAAGGATTTACAATATTTTTCGGAAACAAATATATTTATCTAATTTATAATTATAATCCGAATAATCCTTCTCAGAATTACATTTTCAATTGTTATTATTCTCACCAAAACAGGTAAAAGTCTAAGGGATGTGTCTAAAATACAAGTGTTTTGTTATTTATGATAAGTGATCCCTCACTTATGGCCTGTAGTGTATATAGTTATCCATATAAAGATCATACTGTACGTAGGGTAATTTAATTGAGTATACGTGCATACTTAGCGTGTTCCACAGAGACAATATGTAATAACACCAATAATAAATAGCATATGTTTACAATAAATTTTAATTAGATAATTAGTTATTATCAGATACTATTAAGAAATAAAAATGAGACAAATACGATTGTTAACAATGATATTGTGTTCTCTAAATTGATATGAGGCTACGACCTTGTTTATCACGTCACGTGAAATTTCATTAAAGTGCAGACATTTGAATGAGAAATTATGCGTAATTGGGTAACCATGTTTGTACATACATACATACATATGTACATACGTGTGTTTACGCAGAACTAGGAAATTGCCTTTTAATTACGACTTGTACTAATTTCTTACTAGTAATTATTATTCGAACAAAGCAAAGAAATAAGTAAATAAAATTGAATCAAAAAGTGGATTTGGACATACACTGCCGTCTATAAAAATTAGGACAGTTATTAGAATTTTAAAAAGTAGAATTTTTCAATATTCAATGCCCTTAGTATTAGTAATACTTGTACTGTAAAGACTTCTACAACAAAGTTGGGACAACAATAAAGTATTTAAGACGAAAATGTTCATTAGAATAAATGTAACAGAGAGAAATTTCAATTTATTCTAATAGCAGGTAATAAAATTATTAGAAACGATATTTAATGGATGGCCGATACGCAGGTTTACAATAGAGGGAACGGATCGTAATACGGAGTAATTCTTTTCATGGTTTTTGTGAATCGGTCTGTCAGTAAATCAGTTTTGATGTGGATATTCGGTAGGTGTATTTGTGGAAATAATATTTAAAAAATGCCGAAAAGGAAGCCTATAATTGTAGAAATGAGATCGGCTATTCTCACATTACACGAGGAAGGATATTCCGAAAGCAACAAAATCAACTGTGTGTTATACCATTCGCCGGTACCGAACCCCCGGAACACTAGAAGACTCTAATAGCCCAAGTTGGTCAAGACTGACAATGCAAGCGGAAGACCGACGTTTGAGAGGGTTAAGCATGCGAAACAGGCGATTGGCGGCGCCTGAAATCGCTGCAAAGAAAGCGAACTACTGACTTATTCTAGTCTAATATTTTTTTCTATTTTGATTAACGAAATATTTGCTAAAAATCGAAAGTCCTTAAACTTTCGAAAGTAGTGGACTACGGCCGCCTAGTTTCTTAAAAGGTTTTCAAATTTCTTATGTAGGAAATATTTGCTCGTGAGTACATTTCTCTATTTATTAAAAATATGTATTCTTTTTTAAGACATGGAACATATTGGGAAAACGGATCCCAAATTGCACACGGAAACAAAATCGACAAAGAGAAGATTAAAACCGAGCGATCCAGACTTCATGCCTCCTGATGGTGGATGGGGTTGGCTTGTAGTATTTGCTTGTGGATTCAGCAATGTAAGTGTTACATTAATTATGAATATAACAGCATGCTCGACATAATATGTTGCGTTAATACAAAAATCATAGTGTATTATTATATTAATACGTTCATGAAGTGCCTGTGATTTGCAAAAAATGTATGTATTTTGAACATTAGGAAGGTGCAGCGCCCTCCTAAGATTGCTGCTTTATAAATCAGATATGCGTGTGGCGTTTCGCGAGGAATTATTTTAGCTCCTCTACATTTTATAATCTCTCTAAACGGTATTATTTCTAAAATATACAGGTATTACATTTTTAGTGCTTAAAGTAACCCTAAAACGAATGCCTTTTTTTATTTGTACTATTTTACTAATAGTAGACCTAATTATCCTTTTCTGTTTAGTTTTCCAAATTGAAAATGCCACCTCGTGATTATTATTTAAGAATGTATTCGTTATACATACATTATATAACATTAAATGGAAATTGAAATTTCTCCAATTATGTACAATGCAAAATCAATTTCAACTTTGCATTGTACATATTTTTAATACTTAATCTTTGATTTTTTTCTCTATGTTACAGCTTAGCACGTTTCCAATGCTCCAGCAATTTGGTTTAATATTTAGAGAAAAATTTCAATATCTTCAAATATCAAATTCAAGAATGACAACGGTGATCAATATGAATTCCGCCGCTACCGCTTGTATTGGTGGGTGCGTGCATCGTATTTTGATGCGGTATTGCTTTCCTGTACATAATCGTATTGCTTCGTAATTTTAGATAATTACTGTCACTAATGTTATTATTGAAACCATAGAATGAATCATCGAAGCTAGTCGTATCTCGAATGACGATGTGTGAATTAAGCAATCAATCGCGGTCAGAATGGTATCTGCCAGTATTTTATTGTGTATATATGTATGTATGTATGGTACATACATTGATAGAGATCATTTATTAGTACACTAGTTCAAAGTTTCGGTTTTGTTGATAATTCAAATAATACGGTTAAAAATTAGGAAGCACGCACTTTTTAATATTTTAATATTTAACTGAAATGTCTTTATTTTGACTGAAGCTGTGCAATTCATTTGTAGTTAAATACTCTGCAGCAAATTAAACAAGATAAAAATTTTCTTGTTAGTCTGGTACCCTCTTTAAATGAACGACCAGAGATATACCGCAAATTTAATACATTCTAACTTATAAGGAAGAACAGTGCAAAATTGTTTGTTACCGAAGAAAATTGGATTTCAGTTTTCAATTCGATGGCAATATTCTGCGCAAGGAGAGGATAATAAAATTTGCCTATTTTTTTCGTGTTCAGCATGGCAACACAACAAAAACTCGTAATTTTCTGCTTATTACATCGCGACAATTGTGTTAATAATCCATTGAGGTGAAAATAAGTTTTATCGCTTGTCCATAGATTATCGATGAGCTTTTGATCGGCTGTAACACTTGCAAAAATCTTCATTGATAAAAGTATGGATTATTTCCAGTTTATCATTTAAAATTTTCCATTCAAGGGCTTATTATAGTCCCTACTCGTACAAGCTCCAGATTCTAACAGGTTTCGCGGTTCTACCTCTTCTCCTTGTTGTTCGACCCGTTATTTTAAGCTGCTAGGCCATATAGAAGTGACACTCCTACTTGGAACAAGAACATGAAGTGGAACATACAAATTTGGATGGATTTTTTCTAAATATTCTGTAATAGACGGCTGATAGCTCAGTGGCACGAAGGAGGCCTTGGGCTCAAGCTCAACGGCCTGCATGGATAATCTCCGAATTCCAAAAGAAGTGGATTATTCAGAAAGAATCCATTCCAAGTGGTATAAGTATTAATGTGAAATCAAGCAGTTGGCGATGGTTGTACGATAATGTACCTTGTCATCGTTCGTTAATTGTCAAATTTTTTTTTTAAACACACCAATTTTCTCCTTCGACATTCCTCATATTTATCCGATTTGGACACGTGTTGTTATGTTTTGATACCTCTTCATTTTGGCACACAAGACGTATACATTGCTGCATATGTCTAATTTCCATGTGTCATTAAGCATGACAGGCTAGTTCAGTTAATTTGATATTTTCGTTATCTCGATGATTTCTTCAATTACTCGTTGAAAAATTTTCTTAGTAGCTAGTTATAGTTCAACACTTCAATTTCGAAATCTAATGAATGCTGAATGAATGAGTTAATGAAACAGTCGATTGTCCGATTTTATTTTTTGATATTCGTTTATCATATGTTCAATAACCGTTTTTCTTTGTCGAAGTGGTTTTTTCTTTATTCGCACATTGATCTGTGCTGCTTAAATTTTGATAGGCGAAACAACAAATTATTCAAATCCATTTCAAATGCAAAATTGATTGCAAATAAAAAAATGAAGGACGCTATTGGACCTATTAATTTTAAAACTTGTTTTAAAATACTGCGTAAGTTTGAAGCAAAATTATAAGGCCGTTAATCATATTCACTAAACAAAAACTTTGAAGAAATTCATAAATATCAAATTGTTCTGTATGCGAACACGTTAGATTAAAAAAGAAAATGCGAAAAGGGTCACATACAGTTAATTAAATATTAAAGTTATTTAAGAATGAGAAGGAAATATAAATTACAAAATTTTCTCCATACAAAGTTATATAATATGCAGTAGATTAAGCGGAAACTTTGAATTAAAAAGTAATTTAAGCACATACGTGCATATATAATTTGTGGATAATTCGACAATATGTTTAGACGCTTATATGTATCAGGACTGTTCTGAAAAATTTTAGTTAATTAACGATAATATGGAAATCGTTTGAGACAAAATCTAGATTGTATGGTGAATGGGTGGCCAGTTAAACTCCAGTCTATTCGCGCTTGTTTTTGTTGTTCGGTTAATAAATGTGAACATCGATTTTCCCACAGAACAAAAATATCAGCAACTATGACTACACACGTGACATATCCATACTTATAGTCTCGGTTTGCAATATTTTCCGTTGTATTCTCAAATCGATTTCGATTACAGATAATAGCGTAAAAAGTTTGTTGCAGAAACATTTGAATAAATATGCAAACATTGGAAATTGTGTCAAAAAATGCGGCCTTATTCGTTGCTTCTTTCGATTTTTTTCATGGTTGACTAGATTTTGCTAAGCGTTATAAAAGTATACGCGACTTTGATGATCGCAATGATCAAAAGTAATCTAATAAATAAAATAAGGATGTCAACTGAGGTCTTTATTTTTATGATTTTTAACGACTGCCGACTGAAAGCAAACGTGCAGGGTTGGTATGGATATGTCACGTGCATAGTCGCGGTTGCTGATGTTTTTGTTCTGTGAGCAAATCTATATATTCCACATTTATTAACCGAACAACAAAAACATGCGCGAATAGACTGGAGTTTAATTGGCCACCCATTCACAATACAATCTAGATTTTGTTCAGTTTCTAATTTTTTTTTTATCAACTTGGTTATATTTTGAAATCGTTCAAAATCACGCCCGAAAAAGCGCGAACTTTTCATATTGTTTATTGGAAAAAATATTACTTAGAACGATACAAATTTTTAGTTTTAAGTTTAATCAATAAAATTGCGACTGTCAATCGACGCCAACGTATTTGTTTTTGTCCGAATTATGACTTATTGTTAAAAATTTACAGGACATTCGTTTCACAACGTTTAATTTCTTCCGGAGCAATACTAATACCTTTAATTGACTATAATTCGCTTAATAGGGAACAATTTCAGGATTACTCAATGGGCCAGTATTTAGAAAATTATCATACAGGCAGTACGCTCTTGTAGGAACAAGTATGGTGGCAGTCTCATTGTTTCTAACAACTTTCGCGCAATCCTTCTGGACGTACTTATTTTTCTATTCCATTCTATATGGTATTGTTAATATGTAATCACTTTCGTATATAGAATTAAACATTTTTTTGATTTTTAGGTGCTGGCTTAGGTATAGCTCAATCCTCAAATGCTTTAGCTTTAAATACTTATTTTAGATCAAAAAGGAGAATCGCTACGGGATTGTCTTGGACAACAACGGGACTAGGTCCTATAGTATGTCCTTATATTATTACATTCTTAATGGGTCAGTATGGAATGGAAGGAGTTTTAGGAATTTTCGCAGCATTCTCTGCACACGCTATTGTCTGTTCTTTACTGTTGCAACCTGTACATTGGCATACCCAATTTAAAGAGGTACCAAAATTGTGTAATTGAAAAAGTTTTTCTAAATATAATTTTTCAGGAAACTAAACCCTTGACCACCGTACGAAGCGCCAAAGATATTGAATCAGGTTACTTTGAAAATAAATTAGGCAAAAGAAGTCGATCTCGAAGCCTCTTTTCTAGTCAATATTTTTCAAACGAAGATGATCGTTATAGTGCCGGTTTCGATATGATCGATCCCGGCACTCCAATGATGATTTACGCCAACGACGGCTGGTACTCGAGAAAATCTTCAGTTGTGGGTTCGCGAATGTCATTAGCGTCCAACAGAGGCAATAAATCAAGATTACCTTCTGGGCAAAGCTCTGTCGCGATGTCCAAGCGTCCCTCGTATTCTAACTTGACCGATATCAGACGAAAGAAACAGTCGCAATCAAAACAAATAATTCAAGAACTTGCTTCTGAAGACTGTCCAACTGAGAAGGCTCCTCAAGATTTGAAAGAGGAAGAGAAGAAGCTGTTAACTGCAATAGAACCTCCTGGAATTTATCCTAATGAAAAGGACGTTTTAAAATCGGCAGCTCAGAAATTATCTCGGTACAAAGAGATTAAAGAAAAGCAAGCAAAGAAACGTCAACAAGAATTAGAGAAGCTGAAATTTGAACAAGAATTGAAAAGGAAAAGAGAAGATGACGATGAAATTAAGAAAGAATATACGTTCTTTGAAAAATTGATTTTGTTTTTTGATTTAACACTACTCAAAGATTACGTATATGTAAACTTGATGCTAGGTATAACCATAGCTAACTTTGCTGAATTAAACTTCTCTATTTTAACACCGTTTGTGCTAAAAGAATTTCATTTCGAAAATTTTCAAATTGCCACTTTTATGTCGTTGTTAGGCGCCACAGATGTGGTGTGCAGATTTATAATTCCTTTGCTAGCAGATAAAATCGGCTGGCAAAATAAATCATTTTTCTTATTTGGCGTATGTTGCATGGCTCTTGGAAGGATTAGTAAGTACATTTTGATATTTGAAACGAAGATAAGCATATCGAACAAAAGCAATTTTTTACTTTGCAAAGAATAAATTTACTTGAAATGATGAAGAACTTTCAGGTTTGAACAAGTATAATTTTATTTCAAAAAGTCAAACATTACGTTTGGATCATATTGTACTTATTCTTTCCCAGTTCAGGGATCCCTCAAGGTACTACCTTGGAACCATTTTACTATTTACAATTGTCATTAGCGACTCTATAATATATTAACGGAAATAAATTATTGCTTACCGATGGCAAAGTTTTCCCATGAAGTCCGTAATCTAGCATTTTGTAAGCAGTTCTTCATTTCATTATAAATAATTATTGGATTGTCGGTTTCTAACAGACAGTACTAGTTCATTTTTGCAAGTGTCGTTTATCTTTATACATCTTATTTCATACGACAGTGATCGCGTGATCGGAAAACATTCCTGATTTAAACTATATCTTTAATGTTGTGTTATGTAACAACTCTAATTTAATTAGGCAAAAAATTGAGCGATTTGGTTGAGTGTCTGAACGTTTATAAAAAGTTGAAAATGAAAGATCGAAGTGTGCATTTTATTTTCGTCATTCGGCGAAATTGCGAAAACTGGCGTCAAGTTTATGGTAGCAGTGCCCTATAAAATTACCAATGCCAACATTGGTTCAGAAAATTCCAGGTTAATTTTAGCGACGCGTCTCGTCACTTGACGAGGCGTACAAACCTCGAGACGTGGCTTATTTATAATTACGTGGGGCGAAAACAGTCTTGGTCCCGACCTGAAGATTTGCTTCAAACATTATTGAAAGTAAACATTCCATAGAGGAAGCTTATGCCCTCAGTGTGGTGGCATGTTAAACGTGTTGTGTTTTTCGAATTCATACCTATGAAGGAATAATTAATTTCCTTATCGGCAACTGGATAATTCGAACCAATCCATCATTTATAGACGTTCAAAGCTCGTTAATTTTAAAGGAGTTCTCTTCAAAATCGCTTGTGTGACGTAATATTCTCCTCAGATTAAGTTGTAAATTAGCGCCTTGTAAAATAGCTCAGGAAAGATATAGAACAAATCAGTGATGACTTTCCCGACAGCCTAATATTTTTTCCCACTTTTCACGAGTCCCTCAAGGTACTATCTTGAGGCCATTACTGTTTATAATTTTCATTAACCTCTTATAATACGTAGTCTTATAATAGCGGAGATATTTCCTAAAAAGTTCTTCATTTCGATATAATATAATAATTACATTCCACATTTAAACATCACCCCAAGCATTTTTAATATTACATGTATGAATTTCGATTTGCATTCGTCCTCCCTGGAATTAGTTTAATACTTAGGTATGTATTGTATTGTAAAAGCAACTCAGTCTTCCGAGTCATCATAATATTACAATATTTAATTTACAGTATTGGTTCATACCCAAACGTACGAAGTATCCTTAATTGTGGCATTGATCATTGGTTTTGGTAAAGGTTTGAGAACAGTATTCATGGCTTTAGTTATACCTAGTCATGTCTCTCTCGATAAACTGCCCGCTGCATCAGGTTTACAATTGGTTACCAGTGGAATTCTATTTCTCTCAATGGGCCCTGTGATAGGTAAAGTAGTCTAAGGAACAGTTTATTTAGTGACATTTAAAATTCTCATTTTCTTAGGATGGATTCGTGATATGGTCAATAATTACGTCATAACGCTACACCTTTTAAATATCATGACATACGTGACAGCTATATCGTGGTTGCTAGAGAAATTTATTACGGACCGAAGAAGAAAAGCGACGAGGAAAGTTACTGTTTTCACATGAGTTTTTATATTTGTTATTTGCATTATTTTGAGCGGATTAACTTAAATATTTGGTCAGTATTTCAGTAAAGGATAGCATAAGTTAAAAGTAGCAAAAGTGTGAGTTCAATGAATGGTTTAAATGAAATTCAAGTAGGGAATGAAGTGGGTGAATTTCGCTGAATTCTAGCTAGTTAGTGAAATGAAATGATCTTCAAATCACTGTAAGTGAACAGATCACGGCGAATAATCGTCAAATTAAACTGTACCATCTCAGATGTTAGTGCAGTATTTTTAAAGCGTATACAAAGACAAATTGATGCAAATCAATATCTCCGTAACAGGCCTTGAAGGTTTAAAGGGTATGATCTGTCACGGCAATCCGCCTTTCGGTATACTGAAACTGCAACATGGCAAGCACTGTGAGTCAATCGCTTATTATTACCCCAGAGTTTGACTTCCAGGTACATACTCATTTGTAACAGTCTGAATTGAGATGGGGCTGAAAAAACGCCATCACTGTTTTCGGCCGCACAAGGAATCGAACCTGATACGTTAAGATTGATAGACTAATCACTAGAGAAGCCAAATTAAGGTGCGCTTTATAATTATAATAATAATAATAATAATAATAGCTTTATTGTAATTCGTCGAAAAGAAAGAAATACAAACGTCATGACATAGATATGTTACATATGTAATTTAAAAAAAAAGGAGTAAATAAAATGTATTATATCTTAAATAAATCTATGATTTATATATTCAGATATGCTATATGGTTCCAGCTCAATTAAGAGATCACGAACTCTCGATTTAAATACTGAAAATACCCTAACCTCTCTGAACGATTCGGGCAAGTGATTAAAAAATTTAATGGCAGAGTAGTGGAGTCCACTCTCCACCAAGGCAAGGCGGTGTTTAGGATAGTAGTAATCATTTTTGTGTCTTGTGGAGTAATCGTGAGTAGCGATATGCTCCTCAAACAAATGTTCATGCTTGTAAGCAAAAAGCAGGACCTCAAAAATATATATCCCAAAAACAGTTAGGAGAAAATGTTTTCTGAACACGCCCCTGCACGACCGCTCAAAACTCATGTTGTGCATTATTCTGAGAATTCTTTTCTGAATTATAAATACGCGATCCAATTCACTGCTACTACCCCAAACCGCAATGCCATACCTTACCCTGGAGTAAAAACATCCAAAATATATCATTCGTAGCGCCTGATCGCTAACGAGTTTCCTCAAGAGACGAATCCCAAAGCACACATTTGCAAGGACTTTACATAAAACATTGATATGATCCTTCCACTTTAGGAACTGATCTACCGTTACTCCCAATAAGCGAACACTATTCTGTACAGGATACAAGGAATGGCCAAGCTCCACACTGTTAGGAAAATCAGTAAAATTGTTGCATCTAAACAGAATTATGTTTGTCTTCGAGTTGTTAATATTCAGGTTATTACATGACAGCCAGTTTTGTACTGTACCCAGTACAGATTCAGTGCTGTCAATAACCTGATTTAAAGAATTGCCGGTGACTAAAAGCGTGGTATCATCGGCATAATTGATTGTAAGGCATTGATTATTAGGTCTGTGTTCCAGGAAGTGGATGTCATTGAAATATAAGAGAAACAAGATGGGCCCAAGGATACTACCTTGTGGAACACCCCTAGAGAACATTATCTCATCTGAATAAACTTTACCACCCTTGATATTTAAGCACACCGATTGTGATCTGTTACTAATGTAAGATTTGAACCAAGAGAGGGCAGTGCCTCTTATACCGTAGCGTTCGAGTTTGCTTAAAAGAAGTTTATGATCCAAAGTGTCAAAAGCTTTGGACAAATCTAACAAGCAACCACATGGTAATCTTTTGTCATCCAAAGCATTGAGGACTTCGTCAGTGAAATCATATAGAGCGGTTTCAATACTCTTACCCTTGGCAAACCCATGTTGATTTTTATTAATTAAACCATGCTTTGATAAGAAATGTGTTAATCTGGAGTATGCTGCTTTCTCGAATAATTTTGAAAAACCGGTCAACAGGCTAACCGGTCTGTAATTTTCTAGATTATTAGGATCACCTTTCTTGAACAACGGAACAACCAAAGCATGTTTGAGGTAGTCCGGAAAAATGCCTGTAGCAAAGGAGTGATTAATTATGTGGGTCAGGGGTCTTAAGTAGCTAGCCGAGCAACTTTTTAGGAAACTAATAGATATACCATCTCGACCAGAAGATTTGGAGTTGCTCAATGACTTTATGAAGGAAGAGAGTTCTCTTTCACATATTGGGAAAAAATAAAATGAATAAGAATTATTAGGAATGCGGTCAATAAATTTGTATATCTGATTTGATGAAGAAGAGTTCTGAAGGAATATTTCGTTAAAATCACAAGCAAGACGCCTGGGATCGTCGGCCTGAGGAAGGACGTGTTTAACGTTTTTACCCGAATGAGAATTAATAATACGCCACATAGTTTTATTTTTGTTTGTGGAATTAAGTAATTGTTGATCATAAAAATTTCTTCTATCCTGATTTACGGCGTTTTCATATTGACTTTTGTAAAATGTAAATGTCTTTTTATAATCGTCATTAAAATTACACATAACACGCAATGCAGAGACATCATCTCTTAATTGAGTGACTTTTTTGGATGGTTTAAAAGAATATTGTTTATTATACACTTTTTTTAAAGGAAAATAAGAATTAAAATAACTCAAAAATACATTCAAGAAGTTCAGAAATTTTAAATTTGTATCGTAGGCATCACAGTAAACATTGTTCCAATCTACACCACACATGTCATCCACAAAATTATTTATAATGGAGCGTGTAATTACGCGAGCCAATTTATAGTGTTGCTGTTTCTGACTTGCAGATGCAGATCTGCAGTAGATCACCTGAGCTCTATGATCCGAGAAACCAGTATCAATAGTGACAGTTTGACACACACGAAGAGTATCCTTTCCGAATTCCCTCATCAGTAAAATGTTGTCCAAACATGTTTCCGCGGTTTTAGAGATTCTGGTTGGTTCATTTATAAGAATCATCACTCCGAAAGATTCGAGAATATTACGAAAATATCTACTCTTAGCATTACTGCTTATTAGATCAACATTGAAATCACCAGCGATAATACATGTAACATTTAGGGAATGAATGGCACTTAATAACATCTCGATTTTTATGCAAAAATCAGTAAAGGAACCTGTAGGGCATCTATAAATACATATTAGTAAAATTTCGTTTTTCTCATATGTGACAGAAGCGCCACAACATTCAAAGTCATACTCAACAGCCATATCATCTACAAAAGGAGTTCTTACAGCAGTAAGTGTATCTGACGTGTAAATAGCAGAACCGCCATGTATACCGTAAACTCTACAATAGGACGATGCCAGGGAGCAACCCCGTAGTTTTATAAATTCTAATTTATCGGCAGATAGCCAGTGTTCGGTGATAAATATTATTTTAATGCCACGAATTAAGTCCAATTCGACCTGAAGACCCTCAAGTGATGTTGTTAGGCACTGTACGTTTTGATGGTATAACGTGAGAGTAGTTTTGTGCTTGATACCTGCGTTGATTCTATCTGAAGCTTCATCTTGCAATACACTTAAGGCATTTCCGCCTGCTTCAAATTTTGATGTCTCAGTCTTTCTACTAAAAAAGAATATTTTTGAATTTTTATATTTTTGGGCCAAACCGATGATTTAATAAAGTCTTCCTCGTGTCTGTTTTCTATACCAATTTTAAAAGCTTTTGCTGTAGTAGACCTTATTTTTAATTCCTCGATCTCCACCGCACTGTCCTTACAAATATTTTTCACAACATAATTCCTCACGGAATCGACCGTACATACCGGATTTACTCCACCCATGAAGTACCAATTCATGCGGGGAGCCGCTACAAATGTACTATCTGCACTCTCACTTCCCGTTCCAATAACAGTGGGACGTTTTTTGTTCCTTCTAATTAACTTCCACTCATCGTTACGATTTGTGAGGGCACTTGCTTGTTCATACTTTTTATCTTCGTTTTTTTGAATCTTTGGATTGTCTTTCTTTACAGCTCCTGTTCTCCTTAAAATAGTCGAGTATTTGCTGGCAATTTTTTCTTCCATATTCATGTTTTCGTTATTTCTTTTCATGTTTTTATTGTTGTTTTGATTATTTATGTCCTGTTGAGTTTTTACTTCTTCATCCTTTTTCTGGTCCGTAGTACCATCTCTATCTTGAGAGCGGAAGTATTCTGAATTTTGTTTAGTTTCTGTAAGAATCCTTTTTAATTTATTAACTTCTTCCGACAGAACCCTGTTTTGTCTAGATAAATTGTTAATTTCCATTTTTAAAGGATTTACTATTGCATCCGTTAATAGTATGTACATAAAAGAAATAATAACTCACGTCTTCCGCGAAGTCACAAACTGAATAACATCGGTTAAATATTTGCAATATCAGGTGTGTTTTTACAGCAGTTTCGGCAAACTGAGTGTAGCGTGGAGAAAAACGAGCATTCTGCATCTAGTGACGTCATATTTGGATAATTAAAATAATCTTTAAAACAGCTCAGCGGATCTGTTGACGCACCATTGTCTTAATGTGACGAAATCTGAATCTTTGTCTAAAACACTTTCGAATTTCCGTATAACACAAGAATTTTTGACAGACTCCACAAACGATAGCGAAAAACACTCCAATTTACTTTGCCTTCACTAATCCAAAGTAATTGTTCTGAATGGTTTTTAAATCTGTTTTAACTTGACTATCTTGAAATTTGAATGGCTTAGTTTTCTTTTGGATCGAATTTTAAAACGACGTTCTTTATATTCTCAAAATATTTATAATAGTAAAACGTCGTCTGTAACCATGCTCCGCAACGTGTAAGAATCGGGTCTGGTGCAGGGGTACCAGGATACAGTCTGTGAAATTCGTGAACACATTTTGGAAATTTGACAAATACTGCTTTTGAATATGGTATAAAGCGTCTGCCACAAGAATGAAAGCATGAATTTCACACGTAACATGTAACGAGTTAGCACAATGTTTTTTAAGAGACCGGCCTACAAAAAGCATATTTGCGACGCCATCAATCATAAACGTCAACAGTTGGTGTGTTGAATGTTAAAAATTTTCCAATGTATTCAACACTAACTTTGAAATTAATTCATCCACACATACCACGGTTTCTTATTTTTCAATTTGGATTTAGTTCTATGTTTAGTACGTTCATGAACAGATGGTAGATATTTTATAACGCTGCCCGACTAGGCAATGGATATTTTGCGTATCTATGCCTGAATGGTCAAAATGATTTACTGGATGATAAAGCAAACGATAAATTACCCAAAATCATTGTTACTCATAAATGAAATAAAAATTTGTCGTTCGATTTTGCACCATAATAATATTTAAAATAGTAATTCGTAGCAAAAAGAAGCGTTCGAAATAATTCAAAAATATATGTATCTGCAAATTCAGAGATGCCTTCGCAGTTCTTTCTCGATTAAATATTATTGTATCACAGCAACTACAATGTAGATATAGATGGAGCTATTGGTCTGTGTCTATGCTAGAATACAGTGGCTTATAGACTTCTATTTTCTTTGAGTTTAAAAAAAATCTATTTTTTTTCGAAATACTGGACACGATAAGCAAAAATATCCGTATACTATTTTACATTGAATATTAAACTGTGATCAAATAAAATGTTTTATTTTTTTAATTTTAAATGTTCGATAAGCGTTTTAGTGTAATATACTTAGGTACGATAGCGTAAATGTAATAGCAAATTAATGTGCGATATGGATTGAATATTTTCCTATAACCTGTATGTTTGTATATATTAATATAAACGAATTTAATAAAAATTTGTTTTATTATATTATGGAAGATAGTTTTTGAGTAGACGACTGTCTGTTCCAAAAAATTTTTCCAAAAACATGTTGCATGTACTTTTCTGTTATGAAAAATAAAAAAAAAGTGTTATCTCGTGTTGTCGCGATTAAATGCCACTCCTTAACAATTAATGAAATCTGAAAGTTTGTCGATGGTGGGTATGTGTACACTGTTCAATTACCGACATTTTCGAGCGAAAAACGATGATAACACCTTTAAAATCCAATCAAACCGAGACCATAATTTATGCGCCACGGGCAAGACGAGAGATATGACAACGGGTGAAGAAATTATTATTATTAATTGTTAGAAAAATAAAAGTTCCACGCCAAACAGTGGCAAGAATTGTAACACTTACCAAAGAAAATTTGCCTTAAAGATCAAGCGATCGGCAACAGTGTCACCGGCCGGAAGATAGGAAAATTATTAATGTTGCTTCGAAAAATAGATAAGCCCCCATCAGAGAGTTGTTACATCTTCTGCAGCCTTTCAAATATATCCTAAAGTTGTGTATAAATATGTCATCGAGTCTATACTAGCTTGTATAATATTGGGTCTGGGAAAAAGTTCGTGGCGTTTTTTCAGTAAAATTCAACTGGTCCCCGCATGGCGCGTGGACGAATTCATTTAAACCGAATATGCTCCATTATTATCGACAATGTTTCGCCATTTTTTTGGTAGATCCATGATCCCATCGGTGAAAAACTTCTGTGGTTTCTGGTCGAAAAACTGAATCAAGTAGTTTTCACAGGCTTCTTTTGAAACCAACTTAATTCCATTGAGAGAGTTCTGCAGAGATCGAAACAGATGATAGTCAGAGGGTGCTATATCCGGACTGTAAGGTGGGTGCATCAAAACTTCCCAACCAAACTCTCTCAATTTTTGACGGGTCATCAAAGAAGTGTGTGGTCGGGCGTTGTCATGATGGAAGACAACACCTTTCCTATTAATCAATTCGGGCCGTTTTCTTTCAATCGCCTGGCGTAATCTCTCTAGTTGTGCACAGTAGAGTTGCGAATCAATCGTCTGACCAGTTGGAAGTAGCTCGTAGTGGACGATTCCCCTCCAGTCCCACCATACACACAGCATCACTTTTTTTGGCGTCAATGTTGGCTTAGCGAACGCTTGTGACGGCTCACCATCCTTTATCCACGATCTTTTACGCTTCCGATTATCGTACGTAATCCATTTTTCATCTCCGGTTATTAAACGTTTCAGAAACGGCTCGATTTCATTCCGTTTCAGCAGCGCATCGCAGATGTTAATTCGGTCAATCATGTTTTTCACGCTCAACTCATGAGGAACCCATACGTCAAGCTTTTTTTTGTAACCAGCTTTGTGTAAATGGTTCAAAACAGTTTTGTGGTCAATGCCTAGCTCCATGCCAATATCGACACTGCTGATATGCTTATCTTGTTGGACTTTTTCAAGAATTTCATCAGATTTTTCAGTGATTGGACGACCGGAGCGTGACTCATCTTTCACATTGAAATTTCCAGAACGAAAGCGAGCGAACCATTTCCGCGCAACAGATTTCGATAAAGTACCTTCACCGTACACAGCACAAATTTTATCACAAGCCTGCGCAGCGTTCTTCCCCTTATCATAATAATATTGCAGAATATAGCGAAATTTCTCATTATTCTTCTCCATTTTCAAGTGCGAATAACTTTCCAACCACTGCACCGATTACAATGTTTCTACGCTCAAACTAACGTTCGGAAGGTCATCTAAAAAACGAGCCGTCGGTGGTGTCGCTGTGACTTGTTGTTCTTTAGTTATCGGCAACCAATGCCATCTATCGGGAAAAACGCCACGAACTTTTTCCCAGACCCAATATTACAAATGTGCGTTTTAAATTTTATGCGATTGGATTTTATTTCGTTAAAACTTTAAAATTGTAGGGTGGGTTAATTTAATTACCAGGTACTGGATAATAACGATTAAGAATGACGAAAAATTCGCTACGAAGTAATTTATTCATAAACAGACTTTTGCCCGTATTTACCGTAAAATTCACTTGCTTTTCGCATAAAATAAACGCGATAAAAATATTAGATAAAAAAATTACCTTATGACCACCACTTGCAATACACCTTTACATCAGCTATGAATTTTATATTCACGTACAAAAATTTGCTCACTCTTCCAAACAGAAGAATACTTTCGGACCCCTGCTTTCCAAAATAATAACTTTATTTTACATTATTTAAGCATGCAATTACTAAAGTTCTCTAAAATTCACGCCTCTTTGTAAGTCATAACTGTCCAGAATACCTAAAATAGGCCTCCGACGTCCTATTTTAATTTCTTTATGTCTAAGCTTTAAATCCGACAAAACTTTGTTAATTGAATACCTAATATTCATGCGAGGCGGTGCTATGTATCTGGAATACATGATTACAGAGTGTACATACGTTACGTACATACGTTGTGAGTTGACATAGAAATGATTTGATATTTCGTAATATAAATTTGGCAAAGGCGAATAAAATAGTCTGACCCGCTCTTGAAATTTCTTGCTTTAATTCGGTTCCTTCAATTTTGGTCAAGCTCTTAAAATTCCCAACGCAAATATGGTACTTCTACACCTACATACATTATACTACAATATATAACAAAAAAAACGAATCACCCACTAGAAGTATATATTCTTAAACCAAATTTTTACAAACGTTGGGAATAACAAATGTTTAAATTTGCATTGAAAAATTTGTACGTTTTGTTGAGAAAATTTAATAATGAGTTGCCTCTCCACAAAAAAAAAATACATTCTTTGAAGCTCATTCCCAGCAACTTGTATGTTTCTATTCTTTGTAAGATTAGGAAATATACTAACACTTCGGCCTACCATTGCCCATGTTTAGTGAGCGATACATATGAAAGTACAGTAACGAAAACAGTAGCAGCACCGCCGACATGAAAAATTACATGATGTAGGGATATTTGTTTTCATTTATTTTTATGCGCCATTTGTCAAACCAGTTTTAGATAATATTTAAAAATTTTTGAAAATTTCTTGAAAGTTAAAAATGGCAGTACCATCAGTGATAGTAGTTATATTTCAAGTCTCGAACGTTAATTGGACACAAATAACTTATACAAAATATGATCAAAAACACTACGTTATAGCATTTCCGATCTAATAGCTTATAGTTCCGCTTAATTATAATTGACGGTCCTTCGGGTAAAATTTGAATAAATTAGGAGGTAGAAATATGAAATTAACATTTCCCGGTATTCCATCATTATATTAATTACAAAAGATTAAATGAAAGATTTGTTAAAAATCCATTCGATAGTTTCTGAAACATTCACCAAAAATGAGATAACGAGGAAAATTTTAAGGCGCACCATTGCTTGCAAATATCTAGTCACGACAGATACCTTGCATGGAGTGCTGTTTATTCTAAGAAATGACATAGCGGTCTTCTAGGATTTGGCTGGTTTGAGTGGTTACGAATGCTGTTACTGCAATTACTTTGACGTGTACTCAACAAAAATAGCTCCCGTTTGGTTGCAAAATGAGGTGGCTTGAGCTTTGCAGTTGAAGATTACACGGACTCTAAATTTGTTTTTAGAGCGGTAGTGACAAGTTCCAGTTATGTACCCAAGCACATTAGGTACATATCTGGCACCTGGCACTATCTTAGAGAAAAGGCCGGCGTCTGAAGCCAAAAACGTCAAATTATTTTGAAAATTTATTACCTAAGCACTTCTTAAACGCTTACTTCAGATATATTTGCATAAGTAGTCATCGAAGTTTTCAAGCGACGACCTTCTAAAACCATTGTTGTAACGATGATGTAAACAGCAATATTGGTTGCCTCCGAAGGCCTTCCGCTTCTTTAATAATCTTCAATGGATGATTATCGTTTGCAAAATAATCTTCCCACCGAAACCGTCTTGACGTCCTATAATAAAATAATGAAAAAATTCCAAGTCGAAGTGTACAAAGAAAATGCTGGATTTTTTTCTTGGTTTCATTCACATTACAATATTATTAATATTATCATTATATTTGCTAATGTTATGCAATTTTAATATTATTTTCATGAAGTAATAATGACCAACTTGATAATTAATTATAAAATAAATCGTTGCTGATTATCGTATCTTTTCTATAGTTTGCATATATTCTATGAAAATTTATGACAAATACCGATCATATTTCTTATTTCTAAAACAAATTATGTCACTTTGCAATCAAATCCAAATAAAATGTACTTAACTGTTTATCACATTATCAGTAAAGGGATTATTGATTATGAATAGTCATTTTTACCACGTATTTTTTACGTTCTCACATAGTAGTATATAATGTAGTAAACACGAAGCCAGAACTTCTTTACAAAAAAAAATACATTGTTTAACACATATTTTTGTGTTCAAAATTGATTTTACAGTCATAGTTTATCTTTTGTTTCGATTTCGAAAGTAATGGCGGAAACGAAATTAGTACCGCCGGACGGGGGTTACGGTTGGGTTATTGTCGGAGCCTGTGCACTTCATCATGTAAGTTGCATTTTCATCAGTTCTTTTAGTAAAATGCATTGTTTGTTCTACATGCAAATATAAAAAGAAAAACCCGAATTTTTTATTTTTAATTATTTTTGAATAAGTTTGTTTCATGATACTTTTCCTCCATGTACATTTATATAGTTAATAAGAAAAGTATCTTTTAATAATACTCATGTCTTAAGCATCAAAAAGTAATTTTTATTCATAAGCAGAGCATCCATAAAAATATCCAAAAAATAGGTCACCTGTGACAACCCACAACTGATTCATATTTTCGTCATTTCTTCTATGTGACAAAAACACAAATCAGTAAAAGTTTACCTTTTAACGAAAACTTTATACAAATATTTACTGTGCTGAGAATAACAAATGATAAAATTTTCATAGAGTAAATAATGAGTTGCTGCTCCAAGTTAACGATTTACAATTTAACTATTCGCCTATGCACGCTTCTAGCAAAGTGTTCTACGGATTCGTGTGGATGTTCATTCCCAGCAACTTATAGGGTATCATCTAGCTGTTGGAAGTTCAAGAGCTAGAAAGCAAACCTATTATTTGATGTATCATATCCCACACATGTGCTAGGGGCGATAGGATTGGCGACCGCGCGGACCGATTGAAAATATTGATATTGACCTCTTACTGGAACTGTAATGTAACAACTTCAACATGAGAATGGTCATTGTCTTGATGAAATGTGAGATTAACATACTTAATCCTTATATATATAGTAAAGTGAGTGGTTCCAAAACTGCGTAAATGTACACTTGAAAAGTTAAATACCCTCAAAGGAATACTTAGGAAATCCTACTTCTTATGTTCTTTCTACGACAAACCATTAATCTAGTGAGCACAGTCTTACTTCTGACGAAAAAAATTAAAAACAGTTTTGGTCCTTCTCGACGAACGAACACTTTCAAACAATATTATTCCACTCTTCATCCCAATCTACCCGTACATACCATTCTATTCTAAGGGCACGATGCCAACTAGTGAGAGGCAGTAGTAGTCTTGTACAAAAGGAAATCAATCAAAAACAAATGAATACAGCGGTACATGGAACGCAATGTTATTCTATGGCCTCTGTCAGAAAAAAAAATCCCACAAATTTTGAGGTACTGATAGCCACCTCTACGATGTTGCCTCTCCACTTGAGACCAATCTCTCTATCATCGAATATCTATAGGAATATTTTTTTGCATCTCTCTAGCGATTTCACGAAATTCAATACCCGCCTCACCTATTCCAACGGCAAAGCGGCTCTTTTGAAACCGTTAAAAGGTATAGGATAGACTTTCGAAATTATCAATATTTTAAGAAAATGTGGAAAATGTTAAATTCGTTTAAAGTAAAAACAGCCATGAAAGTTGAATGCTCTTCTAAACAAAAAAAATTATTGGCCATCATAGATACCGCTAAAGTAGTCCCTAAATCTATTAGCAATTCCCTGTAGATCATCATATTATACAGACGCTAGAATTCTAAAAAAGTGCCGCGTTTATTTTGCGTGAAGGACCATAATTTTACTGCTTCAGAAGTAACTGAGTTATCGATTTTCTCTATATATACCTTGTACGTCCTATCAATGTCTTTTTATCTGAGATCTAAGCTGTTGTATTTAGTTAAGCCTTTCAACTTACCAGATATTTTGTGGCGTTTAAAATAGTAGTCTTTCGATTTAATAATTCTTACTACATCGTAGTTTTTGACTCCTGGGTTTTGGAACATAACGTTAAAATAGTGAAAACAAAACTTGGTAAAACTGGAAACAAGTTGAATTAACGTCATAGACCGACAGCAAAAAAGATTGAAAACAAGTTGAATTAACGTCCTAGACCGACAGAAAAAAAGACTGCTACACATAAGTCAGTGCGACAAAAGAACATTTAATGAATTTATGGGAAAGTTAACAGGTACAGCCAATGGAAACATCAATAGAAAGTGCTAGATGGTGAAAGTCTTCTTTTACTAAGGGAAGGCCATCTCTTAGTATTTCTAACCTTTTATGAGGTAAAAGAAGATTCAGTAGACGACCATTCCCGCTTAAGACGTTATGTTCTATGAAGACGTTGCATCCAAAAAAACTCATAATAGCCAGTAAGCCTTGAAACAGTAAGCAGCCAAATGTCGAGGAAATCGGTGAGGTGCATAGCGTTTCAGATCGTCTACAAAGAGAACAAATCTAAAAAAATTATCTGGTGCTTTATGTCATTGATAAGAAGTAAGGAAGGGAGATTTAATTTTATGATTGGTTTTTACTTCCAAAAGACATTTCTTTCAGTGATATGCTTTAACTTGCATAAATAACTTTCTCAAGTTGTTTATGCAAGTTAAAGCAATTTTTCGTGAAATTGCTTGAAACTTCGTCGATACTTTCAAAGGAGTACAAGCGTTAAATTAAAGTCTAACATGAAGTAAAAGTAGAGTAAATATTCTTATTTACTCAAAATTCTTCCAGATCAATGGAAAATCTCAATCTAATGGGTTTTACAATTTTTTCTTAGAAATGAGATTAGTTTATCTCAGTTAGTAGCTTACTTCCAATTATTATTTTTATTTTCACTTGTTAGTTCATAAGTTTTCCAATTGCCCAAGGATTTGGTCTGATCTTCAAAGATACATTCAGCGATCTGGGGTTTTCCGCTACAGATACATCACTCATAATGAACACGAACGCAGCGTTCGCAATGTTCATCGGTATTATCATCGCACCATTACTAAAACATTTAGGCTATAGAAAAGTAGCTTTAATTGCCGCTGGACTAACAACTGTGGGAGTATTGCTGACAGCATATGCTCGTTCATTTACTCATTACATTATAACCTACGGTCTCGTCGCAGGTAAGAGATTGGATTTGACATTTGAAATTCAGGAAAGAAGAGCGCTTTATATTTATAGCTCTTGGCTCTGGAATGGGTCTTTCTTCATATTCACTAGCTTTGAATAGCTATTTTGTTGAAAATAGGACTAGAGCCGCTGGATATACACTCACTATTTGTGGCTTTGGACCGGTTATCATGCCACAAATAATTAGTATTTTGTTAGTGTTATATGGTGTTAAAGGTGCCATGACAATAATAGGAGGTATCGCTGGACACACCTTCGTAAGTGCTTTGTTGTTACAACCCATTAAATGGCATATGAAGGAAGAAATAATAGAGGACAAAAGGGATATCGAAGACAATTTATTGGAAGAAGGTATAAATTTTTAAATAAATTACAATAGTAGTAATCTATGTCTTTACATCTTCCAATAGCTTAAGCTAATTACAGGGGACTTTCGAAGAACGTGAGTTATTATTACGCCCGTGAATGACTGAATTTGTTCCTAAATAACGTTCGGATATTTATTCTCAAGACCGTAATCTATCAGGTTGTTACATGTGAAATGTCCGATTTTGTAAGGAATAAAAAAAAGTCTAAATTTAAAAAAATATAAATATTTATTCTGCAAAATAATCTCCATTTACATCAATAGTTTGTTGCCAACGGCCTGGAAGCTGAAAATTCCCTTTGAAAAGAAATCTAGGTTTTGACGGCTCACATATTGCTCAAACACTGCTATTACACACACCCGGTCAGGGAAGTCCCTATTTTTTAAGTGATTGTCTAAACTTCGGAAAAAATGAAAATCACTTGGCGAAAGGTCAGGTGAATAAGCTGGGTGAGGGAGAATTTCGTAACCAAATTCCGTAAGTTTTTGGATTGTCTGTCGGGCAACATGAGGTCTTGCATTATCATGAAGAAGTATGGGTCCATGTCTATTGACTAGTGAGGGCTGCAAGCGGCTCAATTTTCCATGCATAGTTTCCAGTTCGGCACAATAGGACGCTGCCGTGATGGTTTCACCAGGTTGCAAAAATGAATAGTGAATAATACCCTTACTGGTCCACCATACAGTCACCATAATCTTTCACGGGTGAAGTGATGCTCGTGCATGCTGTCTTGGTGCTTCACCTCGACCACGTTACCACTCGATGAAGCAACGGTTCAACTTTCTGTCGATTAGCCAAAGAGGTAGCCACCTCTAATCGACGGAGTTTATTGGCTTCCGTTAATTGGTGCGGCACCCATCGATCGAGTTTCTTCACTTTGCCAATCGAAGAAAGGTGACGACTAATGGTGGCAATAGACACTTGAAATGTTTCTGCAAGGCTACGCACTGTTGTCGACGGATTACTTTCAACTTCTACACGCAGCTCGTCGTCATTAACGGTGCTACGCGCATATCTGCGAGGCTCATTTTCCAAATCAAAATTTCCCTCGCTGAATTTTTTAAACCATCGCCGTAATGTGCGTTCATTACACGTAGTTTCACCGAACGTCTGATTAATTTCTCGCGTTGCTGCAGCTGCATTTAATCCCTTTTTAAATTGAAAGAGGTAAATTGCCCGAATATCTCTTGCCGACAGCATTTCCATAGGCGAGACAAGGACAAGTGTATTAATCTTTCCAAGAAATGGAACAGGTACACACTTCAAAATAAATACCCTTTTCTACAAATACAATAATAATTTTCACCAAAAACATACACGTCTTCACACAGGTGCGATTCAGTTCAGACTGAAGGAAAAAACGGACATTACATTTGTAACAACCTGATAGTTTTTATCTTCAAAGTTAGTGCTGATTAATAAAAACTAATTTAATTGGAAATAATCTAGTAGAATTACTATTAAGTTGAATTTAACCATCCATTAATTCTGCATAACGGTTATTCAGGAAATAATAAGCATTACCAACAACTTCTTAATTCTTTAATATTACAGTACCTGGCAATAGAATTAGAGTAACCTTGCGTGTCAAGAAATTGAAGAACAAACCGCTTGCATATGTTTTAGATCTTCCATTGTAATCAGATTTAGCTGTGCAAAGAGGATCTATTCCTAGAAAAAACAATCATTAGATTATTAGGAAAAGATTCCTTTATTATAGCTTTTGGGGCAGGTACCTACTATTAGGATCTAAACACAGATAATTAAATATGTGATATCCTGCAACATCGAGCGGCGGTCGCAGTCATTGCCATGGTATTCGTGAAACCATAGAGAGAGACGACTGACTAATTATAAAAACCTAAGGAGCATTATAGTGATGAAGCTGTAGAGAAAAGAAATTAAGCACCTACCATTGATCATGTTCTGGCCATGCGTAAGCGTGAATGGCATCAGGTCTCTGTAGTTTGTGGAGAGCATAATGAATCGAGTGCAACATAAAAGGGCTTTTGAAATTGTGTTTTTGTCTCGATCGATAGAAAATCTGTTTCAAGAGTATAGCATACCCTTTTTGCCTTGGTCCAGAAACTCGCCCGATCTAAATCCGATCGAAAATGTATAGATTGATAATATTCACAGATACTGACAGGAGAACGCAAAACTGTAAGAACTGGTAAAAACTTGCATTTCCGGTATACTAGATAGAAATAGTGAAGTCATTATAGCCAAAGGAGAACTAACAAGATATCGATGTAATATCTTCTATAAAGGACAAATATATTGGGTTGGCAACTAAGTACTTTCGGTTTTGTAATATAAAATAAAACACTTTTATTTAAACAAAGAATAGTTTTTAATCAATTATATATTTTCCATTTTGCTCAATGACCTTTTGCCATCTTTCTTTCAGCTGCATGATTCCGCGCTCATAAAATTTCTGGTCCTTATCAGCAAAAAACTGAACCAGGTGCGAGTGAAGGTCATCGTCATTTGTGAAAGTTTTACCATTCAAAGAATTCTGCAAACTTCGAAATAAATGGTAATCAGATGGTGCTAGATCAGGGCTGTATGGGGAATGTGGCATCACTTCCCAGCCAAGCTCCAATAGTTTCCCACGAGTTGCCAAAGATGTGTGAGGCCTTGCATTATCTTGGTGGAAAACTACACCTTTCCGATTTGACAATTCTGGCCGTTTTTCTTTGATTGCTTCATCCAGTTTTATTAATTGTTGACAGTAAACATCAGAATTGATCGTTTGGTTCCTTGGAAGCAGCTCAAAAAACACAACACCTTTGTAATCCCACCAAACTGACAGCATGATCTTTTTTGGATGCAATTCAGCTTTCGATGTGGTTTGAGCTGGTTTATCGTGTTTGCTCCATGATCGTTTTCGAACTATGTTACTGTATAGGACCCATTTTTCATCACCAGTGATGATTCTTTTTAAGAAAGGGTCGGTTTCATTTCGTCTAAGGTGCATATCAAAAAGTTGATTCTTTGTGTTAAATGAATTTCTTTCAATTCGTCAGGTACCCAAATATCAAGCTTCTTAACTAGCCCAAGACATTTTAAATGTTTTTCAATTGTTGTGTGCGATACATGTAGCCTTTCCGCAACCTCTCGAACCTCGATCCTCTTCAATTATGACTTTGATTTGGTCATCACTAACTTCAGTAGGCTGACCAGAACGTTGCTCATCTTTGAGGGAAAAATCTTCAGAACGGAATTTTTTATACCAATTCTGACACGAGCGCTCTGTTAAGCAATTAGCACCATAAACTTCACATATCTTTTTGTGAGCCGCAGCAGCTTTCTTTCCTTTACGGAAATAAAATAGTAAAATATGGCGAAAATGTTCGTTTCTGCACTCCTTTTAAAATTAACCCACAACTAATAGCTTTAATAAAAATCACGCACTACTTGCTTCTGAAGTTACGTCAACGTGACTAGTATCACGCGACGAACGGTAAAGTACAGCACTAACATACATTATACAAAAAATAAAGCAACGCTCTCTATCAGTAAAAAACCGAAAATACTTAGTTGCCAACCCAATACATTCTGTATTTATAATATTTGTCTATTTTCGTTTTATTTCTGATACCCTTGAAAAAATACCAAAATCAGAAGATGGCTCTGATTCAATTGCCAGGTACTGTTCTGCTAAATAAATTTTATAATTATTAAAAATATTAATTTGTTACATTAATATGTAAATTGCAGGGGAAGGTAATGCTACTACTTTTTTCAATAAAAAATCCGCCAAATCTACTCTATCATTGGAAGAAACTGTACAAGTAGACGCCGCATATAGTATAGATACACCGTTATCAGGAAGCGTTCTGTCCCTGTATCCTAGTAAGTTCAATAAACACTCAATTTTAACAAATTAATCTTGAATATACGTACGTAGTTAGGCACGAACGATCGCTCTCCGTTTCGTCGAAAAAAAGGAGCACACTACATCAAAAACCAATCGAAGAAGGCATAGAGATGAAAGTGTTTAAACCAACGTCCTCTAAAAATGAGAATTCGGAAAATGAAAAAGAAGTAAACAAGAAGGAAGAGTCTCTTCTCAAGAGAATGGGAAAGCATCTAGTCGATATGTTTGACTTAACTCTATTGAAAGATCCCACGTTTGTGAACCTGATGGTGGGAATGTCTTTTGCAGTATTTGCTGAATTAAATTTTTCACTTCTAACCCCCTTTATAATGCATGACTTTGGACTGACGACTCAGGAGATCGCTACATTTATGTCGACAGTATCTATTGCGGACATATGCTTCCGATACATAGCCCCTTACGTTAGCGACTTCTTTAAAAAGCCTGTAAGAGTAATGTACTTGTGGGCTATGATGTTACTAATTTTAGCGAGATTTAGTAAGTAACCAGTTTCTATATTTCTTTTGAAACGTTAAGAAAATTCTTTTAAATAAAGGGAAAATAGACTTGTAAATGGTAAAAGAATAATTTACACGAAGTGTAAACGAAACAGCCCGATCTGCGATAATATATGGTATAATAGATACGTAAGACATAATATTTTTTCTTCTAACGAATCTTAAATTTTTGCGAAAAATTAGGAACACAAACTTTTCAAATCATCTATCTGAAAAGTTTTATAAACATGTATTCATTTATTTCTTGGGCTGCAGTTATAAAACAATTTTAAATTGACCAGAGTCGAACCGAGCCACTCGTATCTATTAATTTTTTTCTATATCGTTCGAGGTAAAACTTTCGTGCATTGGCATCTTATCGTGAATATTATTGCAGCCCTTACATATTAAAGTATGTAGAGGTATTTCGTTTACACCCTGTATAAAGTGATAAAAACTTTGACTGTACCTGATAAAAATAAGTCTATGCTAGCAGCTTCTTCTTGATCTTCTCTCAGATTCTGAGAACAAATTGGAGAGTCTGTTAGAATCCGATAGATTAGTGGAGGTCATCGGAATTTGTCTGTACCTTTATATGTGCAGTTATAATTTCATATTTGTTCTGAAAGCAGTTAAAAGACTTCTCGTATTATTAATCCAAATTTACTTTGTTTAAAACAAAAAAAAATTAATTAATTTAATTACTTTTAAGGTTTGTTGTTAACAACTAATTTCTTTGGTTTATTATTTTGTGCTGCATTTCTGGGCGTTGCTAAAGGCTTCAGAACAGTGTACTGGGCATTGGTAATCCCAAATCATGTTCCAATTGAGAGATTAGCAGCTGCATCTGGATTGCAATCCACGTTTAACAGCTTCTTTATTTGGATTGGAGGGCCATTTTTAGGTAAGTTTTTATTAGCATGAAATAAGAAAGTTTCTCATTATATTAATGGTAACCTCTATTACAGGTTTTGTTAGGGATGTCACAGGTTCCTTTAAAAACTGTATATTCGTTATAAATTTTGTAACATCTTTAACAATAATTATGTGGACTACAGAGATTGCTTATAGGCGTTACTATTCTAAAAGGAAAGTGATTCCAACGCGACACTTCTGATATTATTCTTAGAGATAATGTATACGAATAGATGTATAGAATCTAGTCTATCGCGTTATTAAATTTAAAATATTACTCCTTCACTTTTAGTGTTTTTCTTCAAATCATTTTAGAATTATTATTTATTTCCGTTGTACATTTTTAATTTGTCAAATGCGCATGTAGGTAAATAAATTGCCATTCTTATAATTGAAAAATCACTTTTTCATATTACACATTCTCATAACACAGGCTTTTAATTTAGGATATCTCCTGGCATGGAATAATGTAGGTAAAAGATAACAGTTGTTGTCATTAATATACCTATAATGTGTAAATATTATAAAGGATTTTCCAATAGGGACTTGACAACTTTTAATTCAATTTATGAACGCACCCTTTCACTAATCATCGAACTGTCACTGTCAATTTATTCAGTAAACTTAACATTTTCATCACGGTAAAGCACACGAACCAACAACGTTTGCAAATTATAAAAATTTACTACAGAAATTCGGAGTCGGTGACCGCTACTTTAAGAGCGTTAACTCCGATTTTCGGTCGTAATTCTCGCCCTAGTAGACAGGCAGTAACAAGTTTAGTGCAAAAATTTGAGTCTACATATTCGTTGTGTGATGTTGCCGTGCCAGTGAGACAACGGGTTGGTCGAAGTGTCGAAAATATCGCTGCCGTTGAAACGTCCGTAGCAAATGATCCAAATCAGTCAATTCCACGGCGTTCTCAAGAGTTGGGCATCGCCCAGACCACTTTTGGTTTATTGGTTTACACCCATACAAGATCAAGCTGACTCAAGAATTGAAGCCGATGGACCATTTGAAGCGACGTACGTTCTCCGATTAGGCTCTGGAAAAGATGCGCCAAGATGATCAATTTCATCGCAAAATCATTTTCAGTGACGAAGCTCATGTTTGGCTCAACAGGTTCGTCATTAAGCAAAATATGCGTTATTGGTCGGGTGAGAATCCACATGTGCTTCACGAAACACCACTTCATCTACAAAAAGTAACTGTTTGGTGCGGTTTGCATGCCGGCGGCGTCATAGGGCCATATTTTTTCGTCGACGATAATGATCGTCACGTTACTGTGAATGGTAATCGTTATCGCGCCATGATTACCGATTATTTTTGGCCCGAATTGGAAGATATGGACTTGGATAACATGTGGTTTCAGGAGGACGGTGCCACAAGCCACACAGCACGCGTTACAATCGATTTATTGAAGAATAAGTTTGATGAGCGTGTTATCTCAAGAAATGGACCAGTCGATTGGCCGCCTCGTTCGCGCGATTTAACGCCTCCAGACTTTTTTCTTTGGGGCTACGTCAAGTCATTGGTCTATGCCGACAAGTCGATAACGTTGGAAGAGCGCAGAGCCAACATTGAATGCGAAATAGCAGGCGTTTCGGCCGAATTGTATGGCCGAGTCATCGAAAATTGGGTCCAACGAATCGACCGCTGCAAACGTGCCCGCGGTGGCCATATGAACGAAGTCGAGTTCCATTCATAAATGTTTTGATTGTACTTCAACCCGATAATAAAGTTTTTGAAGTATCTCAAATGGTCTGCATTTTATTTTGAAAAAAAGTTGTCAAGTCCTTATTGGAAAACCCTTTACAAATAAAAACAACAGACAATAAATGTCTTGTTTATTATATTATGTACAGGTAATAAAGAAGCTGAAAATCTCATACAAACTAGTTTTCAAGTAACATTAAGAACAGTATTACGTAATAATTCCTTTCGTATTTAATTTCAAATTACAGTATTTTATTTTTATTTACTTACGAACAGAACTCTCTCTCTCTCTCTCTCTCTCTATATATATATATATATATACAGTTAGTTATATAAATATATATACACAGTTAGTTATATATATATATATAACTAGAGCGGCCAATTTTTATCTGCGTGACAAAATCGAGTTCGTTGTAGTAAGTACGTTATACTAACAAACCTAGCAAATCTAAGCAAGGCGATCGGATCGGCCTTGGGTAAGCCACCGTTAATATTCGATATGTACTTATTACGAACCTAGTGTGCAGACAAATGTGACCGCTCTATTAATTAGTTTGTATTTTGCTGGTTCAGAACTATTGTTTTACGTACTGAATTCGAAACTGTGTATTTTGTATAAAGTTTCAAAGGGGTATAGTCGCAAAACTTACCACTTAAAATAAATTTGTCCAATCAGTTTGACCTAATTCTTAAAACAAAATGTGAAACTTTTAGAAGTGCAATTGCATTATTTGTAAAGTAATAATTTTTCTACGAAAAGTAATTAGTAGAGGGGTCACTTATTATCGGCGTGACAGAATAGGATTTGTTGTAATAGTACGTACTTTATTCGATTTGTGATTAGCATTGATTACTTGTAATCTGCCGTTTAATTTATAAGACTAGTCGAGACTACGTCGAAATGCGACATCTATGCGCGATTAGATTGAAAACAGCAATAAATTAGAACTAGAAAGTCAAACAGTTCGTCAATTTTACTAACTAGTAAAACATTAGGAAAACTGTTCGACTGTATTATCCAGAGACAGACGGCTTAAAAGCGCGTACATAACACTACTACTATATTGCTACACCGGGAACGTGTACTTTTTGTTCCCTAGACTCATAAGGGGTCTAAAAGGGAAGTGTTTTGGGATTATGGAGGAGGTAAAACAAAATTCACTGACATATTGGTCCATGAAGAGTACTTTGAAAGTGATCAAAACTTGGTGTAAAAATATTGAAAAAAAAGAAAGTCTCGTTATTCGTGAGTCCCCTTCGTATAACATCAATTACTATTACTGTTGGCCAATTATATTATAACAGCCAATACAACAATTCAAATACGTCTTTCATAATATAATTTTTACATCTAAAATATGCCTTTTAACAGCTTGGTTGTTATCTTAATTAAAGATTGTACTATATGCGCTCTAATTGTATCGCTCCAAATATCCTTTAGATAGTATATTAATCAATAACATAAAATATATCACATCCACTTGGTGGTCGTTTATTTCGAAAGTGTTTTAAGTATAGTATTTTTCGAATCGGCTTTGCTATATGGGAAACAAATATTATATATCAGTAAAGATAAAAGATCATTTTCGAGTTTATGTTATAAAACAAAAACGGTGTTGATAAAAATTGTCAGTAATTCTTGTTAACTCTGTAATTTCATCACAAAGATTAGAAAAAGTTTCGAAAAAAACTCTTTTGATAATAATTGAAAATAATTTATAAATCAAATTGCACTTAACACATTTAGCAATTTATAATTAATTAGATTATTATCTTTACGACGTTCGAGATACATTTTTGAATTGAAATAAGCGTCTTGTTTACATATAAATATACTAAAATGTAGGACACGTTAACGTTTCATTTTCTTTTAAAAAACTGAAGCTTGAGTAACATCATATTTCAGTTTCATAATGATAGTTAATTCCCCACTTGCCTTTTCTGAAAATGTCTGATTTAAATAAATGACATGTTATGTATCAAAAGAAACGAATCACCTAGTAAAAGCATATACAATATTTTTAAATCTAATTTGGTACACACGCTTACCGCATTGAAAATAATAAATGACTAAATTTTCATTAGTAACACTTATCGAAAAAATTTAATGAGTTTCCATTTAACATAAACGAATGCAATTTAATTATTCGACAGGACATGCTTCTACACTCCGCGCAACATGAATAGGACCACCCGACTTGTTGCAAGCTTTCGGTGGTTGGAAAAACAATTCATTTACTAAAAATACAATGCAAGTTTTTAATGGTATGATATGGCAAATAATACGCATTATTGCGCAATAGTGCCTAACGTTATGCATTGGGTGACGTAAGTACCGGTTGGATACGACCAGTATTTAATAGTAAGCTACCGGATGAGTGTCGAGTTACAACGTGTATCCGGATAAACAAACATCTGTAATTAAGGGTATTGTGCAACGATGGGACGACAGAAGTGCTTAAGTGTGGAAGAAATTGGAAAAATTAAAGCGTTCCATCAAGAAGGGTATTCCTCAAGGGCTACTGCAAAGAAAATAAGTCGATCACACCAGGTTGTGAACAATTTTATTAGGGATCCCGAGAATTATGGAAAACGTTTTAAAGGGCGAACAACATCCGTTACAACTAAGAGAGAACGTCGAGCCATATTACGCGAAGCATCGAATTCGGCATTAACGGCAAGACAAATCGCGAATAACGTTGGAACGAATGCATCGGTAAGAACTGTACAGAAGTTACTGAAGACCTGTCCGCATTTAAAACGTTTGAAAATTAAACGACGGCCTCCTTTAAGGGAATTTCAGCGCACTGCACGTCTTCAGTTTGCTCAAGCAAAAATGGAGTGGACAAGAGAATGGCAAACTGTTATTTTCAGTGACGAGAAGAAGTTTAATTTAGATGGCCCGGATGGGTTTTCTTATTATTTCCACGATTTACGTAAAGATGAAGTGATTCAGTCACGAAGGCGAGCCGATGTTGGTTCAGTCATGGTATGGGGAGCTGTTTCCTATAACGGACCTGTTGATTTAGTAATAGTGAAGGGCAGACAGAATTCGGAAAAGTACGTCCAGCTGCTGCAACAGGTGAAAGACAAATTGTCCAACGTTATGGCAGGTGGGCCATTTATTTTCCAACAGGATAATGCCAGTATTCACACCGCGCGCATTGTTCGACGCTGGTTTCAAGAACAAGGCATGGAGGTTCTCGATTAACCATCGCTCTCCCCCGACCTGAACATCATAGAAAATGTTTGGGGATGGTTGTCGCGTAAATTGTACTCCAATGCTACCCAATTCAGTTGCGCTGACGAACTAGAGCAGGCGCTGAAACGAAGTTGGGCGGAACTTCCCGTTGACTACTTGAGAACCCTGTATAATTCCATTCCATCCCGACTATTTGAGGTTATAAGAAATAATGGCAAAAGTACTCACTATTGAGCAATAAAGTATTTTGTTATTGCAAACGAATCTTTTATTTTGTAGATTGGTCGTATTCAAGTGGCGTTTAATTACTCTACTTATTGTCATTACTAACGTACATTTGCACTGACTTTTACAAAAATTATATTTGGTACCTACATACACCTTTTTATCAACCCTCTTATTTTCGAAAATAACAATTCCAGCGCGCTACCATGTTTATACCAACTACAAATGTCATATATGCAGTTGGTCCTATTCATGTTGCGCGAAGTGTAATAAGATGCTCTATTCACTCCTGTAGCAAGTGACTTGTAGGACATCATGTAGTTGTCGTAATTTAGTTTGAGGGCTAGGAAGCACTCTAACCTTTCGACCTATCATATCCCAGACATGTTCTCTGGACAACAAGTCTGCCGACTGCGCAAACCAATTGAGATGATCGATGTTGGCCTCTAGTAAGAATCGTAATGTATCAGGTGCAACATGAGGACGAGAATTGTCTTGATGGAATGTCAGCACTTCTCAACTCTTCGCTATATGGTACAACGAAAGATTTCAGAATTGTGTAACTTTTACTTTTTAACATTTAAATGACATCTATGAAGTACTAAAAGAGTTTTACTTCCCATGCTAATTACTCCTAATACTATCGATCTTCTAGTAAGTGCCATCTCAAGTTTCACGGAAAAATTCACTCTTCGTCCCAATCTGCCCGTGCAATATATTAGTCTTGGGCGACCAGAAATCAACCCGAGCAAATGAATACGGCTACATATGGAATGCGTTGCTTTTCTATGGCCAATAAAGACATTTTTCACAGGTCTTACACTACTACGTCGATATCTCGAGTCAAATAATCATAGTGCTTGTGGCTCAGTTACGACAGAATTTTGGGCATATGTTCAATAGACATATTAAACTTGAAATGGCTTCGGTAACACATCCACAGGCTATGGCTGGCATGTATCAGATCATATACAATTATTTTTCTCTCAGAAATTATCCTGAAATATCTCAATCACTGAAGGTTGATATATATAACCCTTTTCCACAATAATTTTTCTATTCTGTATACGTATTTCGACAACCAAGTTGTCATCATCAGCAGATAATTAAACAGTGTCGCACCTTGAAAACTGCGGAAAAATATTCGCAACAAAACTAAATTCCGCACACGAACCGTACCGTTGAAAGCCAAAACGCACACTGTATATTCGTTTCACATAATTTTTAAAAATTGTCTTCCGGTCCAAGCTAAGACAAGAGACAAATAGAAAAAAAGGGACAGGGAAAGAAAAGACAAATACCTGCACGTGATTTATTGTACTCTCCCTTGTAGTCATTTAGGAGACCAAAGAGAGATGAGTTATGATTGGGCACCAGCACGTATCTAATTCCCGATAATTAGACACGTTCTTTGTCAAATGCAAACAAACCGCGTTAACGCTCTGATTACATTCCAACACATGTTTTGTTAAAGCGCATTTTTCTGGCCGATTAAATTTTATGTATTTTGCCGTAGTTTTCCAGGTGCGACACTCGTTTAATTATCTAACTTATTCAATATTATATTTGTATTTTCTTTAATAAAGGTCGATATGTAACCCCTTTCCACACTAATTATCGTATTCTGTATTCGTGTTTCGACAACTAAGGTATCATCAACAGCAGACAATTAAACAGTGTCGCACTTGGAAAACTACGGCAAAAATACCCGTACGAAAACAAATTCGTTTTGGCTTTCGACGGTACAGATCGTGTGTTTTTACCGTCGTTTTTAAGGTGCGACACTGTTTAATTATCTGCAGATGGTGACAATTTATTTGTCGAAATACGTACACAGAATACGAAAATTAATGTGGAAAGGGATTACATTAAGTTAATCAACCACAGGCTCCATCAAAATTACCTTAAATATCTCAATGTTAATTAAAGGATGTATTTTGCTCCGTTAGATTAACGTTACATTTTGGACGTGTAAACGACTTTATAAACTAAAAAATCCATGTTTGCATATATACTCAATGACATTAGAATTGTTACACCTAGAAGGAACAATTTCCTGGAATTGTGCTTTTGACAACAGAATGACTATATTGACAGCTTGTTATGATAACAATTGTATCGTTTTATGTTTGACAGTTTTTGCAAAAAAAAAGTTTTTTCTTTTATTGAGTTGTTAAGAAAACGGTTTATCAGAGCTGATAAGTACAAGTTTTTTCAGTTATTGTGTCTTCGCCTACTTCTGTTAAGCGTAACAAAATGCCTCCAATTCGAAGGCGTCAACAATATCACCATCTTAGTGATTTTGACAGGGGTAGAATTGTTGCTTTTAGAGAAGTCGGTTTGGCCTACCGCGAAATTGCCCCCCATGTTGGTTCCACTGCAATGACGGCAATGCGTGTGTGTAGGGTGTGGACAGAAGAAGGTAGAGGAACACGAAACAGACCAACAGGTCAACCGAGGCGTACCGCAGAGCGTCAAGACAGGCACTTCAGAGTACTAGCTCTGCGAGACCGTTTTGCTACTACGCGCCAACTCTGTGACCAATGGTTTGGTGTAGAAGGTCGCATTGTCAGTATGCGAACATTATATCGCCGCATTCGAGCTTTTGGACATGCTTCATACCGTCCACGATTAGTCCTTCCTTTGACTGCAGAACATCGTCGTCAACGTTTGAACTGGTGCAGAGAACGGCAGCATTGGGAAGCAGAATGGCATAATGTCGTATTCAGCGACGAATCGCGATTCTGCCTAGGCATGCATGATGGCCGTCAGAGGGTAAGATGCCGTCGTGGAGAGCGACGTGATATTGGATTTGATGTTGAGAGGCATGTGCACAGGACTGTTGGAGTAATGGTTTGGGGGGCTATTGCATATGGAAGCCGATCACCTCTTCTGTTTATTCGGGGCAGTATGACAGCTGCGCGTTATGTTGATGACGTCCTACAAACCACTTTATTGCCTTATCTAGATGGCCGTCCACACGTCCTTTTTCAGCAAGACAACGCGCGTCCACATATTGCTCGTCGTACTATGGACTTTCTACGAGAAGCTGGCGTTAATGTTTTGCCGTGGCCACCCCGTTCACCGGATTTAAATCCCATCGAACATGTGTGGGACATAATGGGGAGAAGACTGACCAATTTGAACCATCCTCCACAAACTCTGGCACAGTTAATCCACCAAGTTCAAGTTGCTTGGAACGAGGTGCCACAAGCAGACATCGACCATCTTATTTTGTCGATGCCTAGACGTGTACAGGAGTGTCTACAGCTACGGGGTCGCCAAACACATTATCGATTTTTTTTCAAATTAATATTAATAAAATTTCTTGGAAATCTGATCGTTTCATTCTTGACTTAAGCTTATCACATTACCAAAAAATCACGTCCAGGAAACTATTCCTTCTAGGTGTAACACTTCTAATGTCATTGAGTATATTTCATATCAAAATGTAATTTAAAATCTATAAGTAAGTTTAGTGAACTCTGTAAGTGAACAGTCTGTGTGCACTATATGCACTATAACATGTTTCAAATGCCTACAATGAGTTCCAAAAGTTCTTTTTCTCATGTTAATAATGACTAAATACACGTCGACAACTTTTTTTAAATTAAAGTTTTAAAAACCCCCCACCTGAAATTATTCCATTGCGTACTATTATTTAAGTGATACAAGATAATTCAATAGTCCTATGACACATTAAACTAATTGCACTCAACTATATCGTCAGAATTGATATTACAATATCCCCATCCATTTATCAGATACATGCTGAAGCATCTATTGTTGCTCTCATTTCATTTTATGATATGCGCTATCTTTGCAATTTTAATTAGTAATTAATGCATAAAACATAATTGAAGTGTTCATTCGAACTAAAAAAAAACACAAGTCTGTGATAATACTTTATTGGAAAATACTCGGCAAAATAAAAATGAATTATGCAAGTTTAAAAGAATAAGTGTCCTGTAGAAAACGCGTTAGTGTTTCTACTGTCACTACAATGGTTACGACTAAAATGGTTCCTCCGGATGGAGGTTATGGCTGGATTATTGTTGCGGCGTTTTCCCTGCACCATGTAAGTAAAACTACTTTTATTTTTGGAAAATCTCTTATGGCATAGCAATTTGTAAAAAATTCAAATAAATTTTTTTGAAACGATTTTCACAAATTCTATGATATCTAGGTGCTACTAATTTATGTTAGAGACTTTTATAATTCACTTTCTAGTTTTCAGTGCTTCTTCTACATAAATGTACAAGACTATTGATTTAATTCTCCTCTCTTCTCCTCGTGAATGTACATAATATTAGTTCATCAATATATTGCAAACAACAAATACTATTATCAGTGTTACGTGTTTAGTAAACATTGCTACTAAAAGGGTAATGTGTACCAGGTGACACGCAAGTATATTTATAGTTTGTAGATAAGTTGCATTTATTATATATGCTAGACAGTCACCACAAGAAACAGTTATCGAGTGCATGTGTAGGGAAAATTGAAGAGAAAATGGATATTAAACAATCGAAAGTGGATTCATATACACCAGATTTTAAAGGAATCGATATGTGAAAGAGTAATTACTAATGTTATTAATGAATAGAGTGGGAAAAATAATAAGAAGACAGCACACTACCAGATAATCCAGGGTAAATATTAAAGAGGTGATAAGTAGTGTTGACCAAACCTTCGGGTTCGCAGTAGTGCAAAATCTCACCGGCAATGCTGGATAGATGCAATTGTAAATAAAATAATGTATCTAATTATTCTATATGGTTTGCACAGATCATTGGTATAATTTTCAAATTTGCGAATGCGTTTGGGTGATTTAATAAGAACCTGGAAGAAACAAGTTACGTGAAAAACTTTAGGAAAAAATTGTTTTTGTATTTTGCCAGTTTTAACCATGACTGAACCGCCATCTGCAACTAACATTGTAGCGATATACGAAATTTCCAATAGTATTTTTCAGTTTTTATAATATTTTATTGCATAAAAAAGGCAACGAAGTTTTATCGATTTCTAAAGTGCGTACTAATACATTGAAAACAATTTACAAATTTCACTCTTTAAAACTATTTTTTAATCCGTCTTAACACATAATAATAAAAGCAGGTTCACAGCAAAATAAACAAAAAGCAAATATGCAGGCAGTTGAGATGAAATATTTAAGTAGTATAAAAGAAACTACAAGAGAGATAAGATTAATTAGAAGCTAATCTATTTAACCTTCCAGTAGCTTCTGGTAAGTTAGCTGCTCATCAGGTCGAAGTCTAGGATTCGAATCTGGGGTCACTGTTTGGGAAAATTTTATGTTAATTTTTTCTCCTTGTTGTTAATGCGAATAGCCAAAGATCGTGAGTCGATCCACGAGAGTAGCATGCCAATTGTAATTACCATTAAGCTGTTAAAGGATGTAAAGGCATGAAGCATCAAGTATAGAAAGACTACTAGGTTGAAACTAGATTGCACGGATACTTAGCATAAGCGAAGGAAAACAGACTATGTCGAAAACATGTTTTGTTAGAGCTTAGAAAGTCTTTGAGTAGATAACGGGGATTAAGGGTTTTCAATTATCAGATTTTTTATTATTCAGAAAAATTCGAAAGTTAATCGAAAGTAAAAGAATTTTAGCCATTTTTTAGTTAAACGTTTTACATAGGTAGCGACAAGTAATACCAAAGTTGGTTATATTTTGGAAGCCTAGAGCATCACTTTTAGACAGGTTTTTAGAACTTTAGCAGCGATTTTTTAAGCAGATTTTAAGAACCAAAATAGGATTTTTTTATTCGAGGTTAAAGGGTTTTCTTTAACTATGATTTTGGAGCTTTACTACGGATTTTTATAGGAATTCAAACAGATCTTTTACATAGGTTATTGAAAATTATATAGAATTTCTTTATGGCAGACAGCATAGAGGTTTTAGGTAGGTTGTTTAGAAGTTGAAAAGGGATTCTTTATTAAATATGTATACTAATACGATATACTAACTTACTTATATTTTTTACAGCTATTAGTAATTCCTACAGTTCAGGGATTTGGATTAATGTTCAAGGACAAATTTAGAGATCTGGAATTTTCCGCTACGGATATCTCACTTATAATGAACACTAATGGAGCTTGTGCTGCTTGGTTTGGTCTTATTAACGGAGCACTTCTGAAGACTTTAGGTTACAGGAAAGTAGCTTTACTTGGGGCGTTACTGATGACAAGTGGAATGTTTATGATGGCCTATGCCAATACGTTCACCCAGTTTATGATCATTTATGGCGTCATAACGGGTTAGTAGAGAGTATTTTTAACTTATCGAATGATTTGATAAAATTCCACTAATGTTTGACTTGGTCGTAATTTATTAGCACATTTCGAGAACTATGCCATTGACTTAAATAAAAATTTAAGAGACGTTTCAGCTGTATCACTTCGCACGTTTTAGTAATTCCTAAATTAGTCAATTAAGAGGGTAATATTTAATAGTTTCAATCAGACAAAAGGAAAACAAATAATTTCATTGTATTTAATAAATATTACAGCAATTGGTATGGGCATGGGAATATCTTCGTATCCTTTGGCATTAAACAGCTACTTTGTAAAAAACAGGAGTAAAGCTTTTGGTTATGCTATGACATTATCAGCCTTTGGTTCTATTCTTATACCGCAGTTGATAAGTTTTCTGTTAAGAACGTATGGAGTAAAGAGCGCAGTTATGATATTAAGTGGAGTTATTGCTCATTCTTTTGTAAGTTCTCTTCTATTACAACCCGTTAAGCGTCATATGAAGGAAGAGATTATAGAAGATGATGTGGAGAAAACGGAAGGCCAAGCATTATTACACGAAGGTAATTGTTTTAGTATATTACAACCATGCTCAAATGTATTAGACACCTTACGAATTTATGTACATACATATGTACATATGTATATAGTTTATATAGTTTAATCAAAAGAGAGGTGAGGAAAATAAAACTGTTGTGAAAATTATGTACAAAGTGTTATTTAGTAATATAGTACAATTTACCAATATTTTGTCGCTCCGCCCTTGGCCTTAATGACAGCTCGCACTCGTCGAGGCATACTTGCTACTAAATTGTAACACTCTGCCGGTGGTATTGCAGCCCATATTTCGCGAATTTTTGTTGATAATTCTGCTTTTGACAAGCATTTATGTTCCGTGAGCTTAGTTTTTAAGATACGCCACAAATTTTCAATGGGCGACAAATCAGGACTTTGTGGCGGCCAATCCAATACCTCCACTGTGTTTTCCTCGAACCAACGCATTACAGCTAGCGATTTGTGGCAGGGCGCATTATCTTGCTGAAAAATGTGTTGTGGAATATCCTGGCCGAATAGTTTTAGCACAGACGGTTCTAATACTTCCTCCAACATGGCTAAATAGCGTTGGCTATTCATCCGTCCATCGCACAGGTACACTTCTCCAACACCGTATGCAAACATACAACCCCAAACCATGATACTACCACCTCCAAATTTTACTGTGGGAATAATACATTGTGATTCATAAGCTTCCCCTTGCCTACGCCGAACGTATAGTGTCCCAGGTAGTCCCCAAAGCTGCCAGGCAAAAGAAGAAAGTTAGCACTTAGACAGGATTAATTTTGTTTAATGTTACATGTAGACTGATTTGCATACAGCGATAAGAATGTTAGTCATGAAGATATACTTACATACCTCGATATTCGATTCATCAGACCAAAGAACTTTCGACCACTTCTCGATTGTCCAATTTTCATGTTGTTTGGCCCATAAATATCGCTTCTTTTTATGAGCGTCAGTTAAAAGCGGTTTATGTCGCGCTTTACACTCTCGTAAACCAGCACGCTGGAGACACCTTCTCACTGTTTGCGCAGAAACTGTTACGCGATAACGCTTTTTCAGCTCAATGGCGAGCTGTTTCGACGATTTTTTCCTATCACTGAGAGCAAGTCTTTGTAAAATTCTGTCTTCTCTAATCGAGGTACAGGGTTTTCTGCCACTTTTTGGTCTGTTAACAAACGACTCACTCTCCTGATAGCGACTAATGGATGTACGGATTGCACATCGCGAACATTTTTTTTTTTTGCAATTGCAACTATTGATAACTTCTGGGAATGCGGTAGCACTATTTGGGCGCGTTCCCCTACCGACAACTCGCGTGTTTTAGGCATTGTTCTTTAACAAATAACTGACACAACGTGAAAAAATAGGATAATCTAATTGATCTCTATCACAAACTCACAAACGCACATTGCTCACACACTGCTAGAATGACACTAAATTTCTAAAATCCACAATTTCCCCTTTCCACCTATTCTTTTCAATAGGGGATTAACTAGGGTATTCAAAAACGCATTATTGTAAATACCATTAACTATTTTTACGGTTAATTTCCGTCAGACTTGGATAATACCGAGAATAAGGGTTTTTACCTGGGGTGTCTAATACATCTGAGCATGGTAGTATTTGTGTTTAAGGTAAAGTCAGGGTAAGCAATTCTACCTGCAATATTGTAGTTCAACTTACAAAATTGAATTAGGAATATTTTATTAGTATTATTATGCAATAGGAGGCCGCCAATGTTTTTACAAAAACTGGAAAATAAAAAAATTATTTCTTGCATAATGGTGGACCAGGAAATCCAATCCTGGTTCTCCATTATGGAAGTTTCATTACAAATTTGACCCGCTTTTATAATCTGTTCTGGTCATTTCTTCACATAGTTGATATTCCCTGATTAAATTTTACCTAGAAATTATAGTTAAATATACCTTTTAATATCGCTTAATCTAAGAAAGTAAACATTAAACGCATACATCATATATTGCATTCCTTTACTTTAATCTTTCATAATTTGCTAATGGCATTCAAAATTTGTATATAAGAGAGTAGTGTGGACTAGTTGCTTATGAAGACGCGTACAGTGCACACAAATCGTACATCTGCTTCTTTATATTTGCAACATATTTTGTGAAAAAGTAATGTGTTTTATTTGAATAATTATTCGGATAAAAATTTTGAACTGAAAAAGCATTAAATTAAATAAAATCAAAAATTTCTAAAATCGTAATCGAAATTTATAAACAAAAATAATGTTGTTGAATTTAATGGAGCCTGTGGTTGATTAACTTAATCACTAAGGTTGATATTTAACCCCTTTCCACATTAACTTTTGTAATTATGTATACGTATTTCGACAACAAAGTTGTCATCATCAGCAGACAATTTCAAAGTGTCGCACCTGGTAAAACACGGCGAAAAAACACCGGTACGAAAAAACAAACTCCGTACTCGATCTACAACGCTCAGAACCAAGATGTACACGTACAGGTGTTTTTTCGCCGTGTTTTACCAGGTGCGACACTTTGAAATTGTCTACTGATGATGACAACTTGGTTGTCGAAATACGTATACAGAATTACAAAAGTCAATGTGGAAAGGGGTTAAATATCAACCTTAGTGATTAAAAAAAATAATGTTATTTTGTATTTCAGGAATTAATAAAACTAATAATGAAAATTCGAAATTATCATTAGAAGAAGAGGCGCGCTTAGAATCTAGATATACTTTAGATGCTCAATTGAGTGGAAGCGTAATGTCTTTATGCCCTGGTAAATTAATTTTAAGTTACATTTCCTTATATGTCAATTTCTTTTTTTTATTATTGTAGCAACACGGGAGCGATCGCTTTCGATATCGTCACAAAATCAAATGAAAAATCGTAAAGTATCCAAAACAGAACAATTAAACACGTTACATGACCCTGTAACTGAAAAAGAGAATGCTAATAGCATAAGTGAAAATAAGTCGGGAAAGGCAACTGAAACGCAAAGACAAAAAACTTCCAACTGTCTAATTAGAATTGGAAACTACGTCGTCGATTTATTTGATTTAACTCTCCTAAAAGATCTTACGTTTGTAAATATTATATTTGGCGTAGCAGCAGGAGTTTTTGCCGAGAAAAATTTTAATCAGTTAATTCCATTTATTATGCAGGAATACAATTTAAATACTCAGGATATTGCTACATTTATGTCAATGCATTCGATTGCGGATATTTGCTTTCGATTTATAACACCATACGTAAATAAGTTGTTTAAGCAACCAGTTAGAGTAATGTACTTATGGGGATTAGCACTTCTTATTTTATTTAGATCTAGTAAGTATCAAAAATGTACGAATTTCTTTTTCGATATTGCATAAGATATCTGCAAGGTTTTGGAGATAGTTTATTTGCTTTGCAAAATTCGTCATCATAGAGCAGTGAACTGTTGAACGCCAGTCTCTATCGTTTACGAATCACGTCGGGTATGAACATTCCACTTACTCAGTTTACGCGCGAATTCCTCAAGAGGTCAAATTATTATAAATACAAACATTAATCTTTAAGACTGCATTTTTTGGAGGGAACCCAATTCCCAGAATTTTGAAATCACTATTCATTCCTACATCGCATGGTGTTTCGTAAAACTTTATCTTCTATTGGGCACAATTCTTTGGCATTAATCGGATATGTTTCAGCTTTACTAGTTACTAGCAATTACGTTGCATTGCTTGCTTGTGCCGTCCTAATAGGATTTGCCAGGGGTTTTAGAACAATATACTGGATATTAATAGTTCCAAGCCACGTACCTATCGATAGACTTGCATCGGCTTCTGGGTTACAATCCATAGTTACAGGCTTTCTTGTATGGTTAGGAGCACCGATTATAGGTGAGTTATCAGTCTTACAAGCTATACTGAAAAGTAACACATTGCACTCATTTCAGGCCTCGTCAAAGATCTAGCTGGGTCTTTTAAAATGTGTATACTTGTGATCAATTTTATGTCATTTCTGAACATAGCAATATGGGCAATAGAACTCGCGTATAAGCGCTTCAAATCTGAAAATAAAGCAACAGCTGATGCGAAGTGATAGTGATAGTTTATCGAAATTGTGAAGAAGATTTCGTAGTATGTGTTCTTAACTCGTAGAAGTTTCTTAATTGACTTTATTCGGCCAATGATTATTTAGTATTAAATATAATCATTTCGACGTCGCTTTGCAAACGTTAGACCAAATGATCGCTATCTAAATCAGCGAACCGAAACAAATGTATTTGTAAGTGACTATTTGAAATAATCTCAGAAGTTGAGATATGAGATTTGTGAATAAGTAGATGATATTTAATAAACATTTATTTTTCATGCATTTTATTTAAATCATAGAAGTGTCAGTACGCTGGATACGCTAACGTCTCTCACAGATTACCAAACAGGCAACTTAAAACGTTAAAATATATATGAAATTTAAAAGTGAAGTGAGAAAGATACCTTCGTTACTTTTTGTAAATACAACATAGATGGCAGCACCAACAGCTCCATCTAATTCCGAAATTACTGAAATAATGGTAGCATAATTTTAATAAAATAATACCTGTTTGCACATATACATTATAAAACTTGCTTGCATTGGTATGAATGGAAATTTACCTTAAAATAAATAACTTTAATTGCTAAATTTGCTTTTATACTATATGATGAAGGACAACTTATCTAATATATAAGTACATTGCACATAATTATGTGCTTTTACAATGCTAAACTGAAACATTCCAATTTTAATCGGTTTTTATATCGTATATGTAATGCGGGAATTGAAATGAAAAAATCTTTGTTCTTCGGGCGCGACTCGAACCCGCGACCTCACTCACTCTGGAAATGTGACATCATCATTAGAGTACGGAGACAGTGAGTTCGAGTTTTAGTGTGCTGTAAATTGCATTTTGCAAACAGTTATTAAATAAAAACCTACGGTAGGCTATTAATTGCGTATAATAATGCGCTTTCATGATGTGAAAATGAAAATCTGAAAGGAAGAGGAGAAATTAAATTAATAGAAATGCTCCCTTCTATTAATTTCAGGGGAACATGAATAGGATGTATAATTCAAAGATAACCGATTATGAACATACTCATAATTTATATAAAATAAAATATATTAAAATAAGATATTTCTTAGATATAGTAATTAATTTAATGTGATATGGGGATAATAAATATGTTTAGTTTGACTAGTATATATAAACATTGAAATGTTTATATATATATATATATATACACAGGCCATAAGTGAGGTACACTTATCATAAATAACAAAACACTAGACACATCCCTTAGACTTTTACCTGTTTTGGTGAGAATAATAACAATTGTAAATGTAATTCTGAGAAGGATTATTCGGATTATTATAATAAATTAGATAAATATATTTGTTTCTGAAAAATATTGTAAATCCTTTCAATAGTCTTTTGGCGTCTATTTAACAGAAATATTTTATATACCCCAATAAATTTAATAGGGTTTACAACGCAATATTATTATAATGGTATTAGGAATTCATAGTAAACTATTTAGCAATTTCGAAATTAGTTTTCGAGCAGCATTTGTCCGAGTAAGTTGCAATACGAGTATTTGAGAACAGACGTACGATAAAAGTAACTTATAAAAATACCGAAAAGAAAGGAACTTAGAGCAGAAACTCGTAGTTCTATAATAACGCTACATGGTGAAAAATTTTCACTGCGCCAAATAGCCCAAAAGTTAAATTTATCTTATCACGCGGTGCAAGGAATAGTGAAACGATATTCACAAAGTGGATCATTACAACCAATAAAACGTTGCGGAAGGCCAAGGGTAACTACCAGACAAGAGGATTTGCGCCTAAAAATACTATCAAAACGAAATAGGCGCCTCACAGCTCCTCAGTTTCGAGCAGAGCTGAATGAAGGCCGTCGAAAGCCGGTGTCACTGACTACTGTAAAACGACGCTTGACAAAGGCGGGACTACATGGGCGTATTGCAGCTCGAAAACCATTATTGAATACAGGAAATCGTAAAAAACGGTTACAATGGGCCCAGGACCATTAACTCTGGCAGGTGTTATGGACAGATGAGTCAAAGTTCCAAGTGTTTGGCAGTAATCGACGAGTTTTCGTTCGAAGACAAGTGGGTGAAAGGATGTTACCCGAATGTGTAGTGCCAACTGTTAAACACGGGGGAAGTTCTGTGCTTGTTTGGGGATCCTTTTCCTTTGATGGTGTCGGAGGTTTGTACCGCATTGAAGGCATTTTAAAAAAAGAGGGGTACTTGAAGATTTTGGAGGAACATGCAATTCCGTCTGGATTAAGGTTAATTGGTGAAGGTTTTCACCTACAACAAGATAATGATCCCAAACACACTTCCCACTTTGTAAAAACTATGTGAAACAAAAAGAGGAGGAAGGGGTTTTGATAAATATGATTTGACCACCACAATCACCCGATCTTAACCCTATCGAATTACTGTGGGATGAATTAGATAGAAACGTGAGAGAAAGCTGTCCACAATCGCAGAATCAGCTTTAGGAGCAACTTACAAGGGTGTGGAATAATTTACCAATGGATACGCTCCAGAAACTTGTATCGCGGTTGCCTAATATTTGTAAAGAAATCATTAAGCGCAGAGGTGGATACTTCGACGAAAGTCGAATATGATAAGAAATTCTACAGAATATGTTGAAATTATTTTATTTTATAAGGAAAACTGTTCATTTGTCTCGTAGATATAGTTTTGTAGAAATATACATTTTGTTTCAATAAGCGTGCATGTTTTTTTAAATTTCATCTACTGATCCCTCACTTATGGCCTGTAGTGTATATATAGCTAATATATAAATCATATAAATGATATTTTTTTCTATTTATTTTGATGTCGCATAATTTAAAATAGAAATTTAGTATCTAAGAAGATTAATTTGTTAATCTTCTAAATTTTTTAAAAGAAAATAATCACTACATTATTTTCTTTTTATTTTACAATAATTTTGAGTATTATTATAATTTCTTCTAACATTAATCATTTAAAATTTATATTTATGATATTAAAGATTTTCTTATATATTTTAGATAAAATTAATGACAATACAGTATTTCTTTGAAACTTGCATAATCATCTTGTATAAGTAATATATTATAAAAATAATTAAAATTAAGTTTCCAAAGGGCAGTTATTCATTCAGAATATATAACTTCTTCAATTCATTCATTGTCTCATGCGTGAACATGAGACAAGGGTTTAATAGATAAATAAACGCAAGCTCCATATTTATTTTATTTTATTATTAGGAAAAGTACTTTTTTATTTTAAATTGATACTTTGATAATTAATTTACATCATTAACATATTTAATCACTAAGATTGATATATAACCCCTTTCCGCATTAACTTTTGTAATTCTGTATACGATGTACACTCAGTGTACATCTTGGTTCTTAGCGGTGTAGATCGCGTACGGAGTTTGTTTTCGTACAGGTGTTTTTCGCCGTGTTTTACCAGGAGCGACACTTTGCAATTGTCTGCTGATGATGACAACTTAGTTGTCGAAATGCGTATACAGAATTACAAAAGTTAATGTGGAAAGGGGTTATATATCAACCTTAGTGATTAAGTTAATCAACCACTGGCTCCATCAAATTCAACATTAACATATTTATTTATCTATACATAAAATCATTATATACGTACATATAAATTTTAACAATTTTGTTAAATCAATGTAGAGTTTAAATATTAATCACTGCTAACTTAAATAAACGTTAATTGATAAATTACTTTATATCGTAACAATATATACAGACATATATCAACCCCCAAACAGTTGTAAATATATTATAAACAAAAGAAAATGAAAGGAACGAAAACACTGCGAATGCCAAGGTAGGATCCCTTCCGTATTCATTATAGCTCGAACTCTTTAGAAGAACAGATGACATTAACTTAGAGTCTAGACCGTCATATTTTAATGACGTTTAAGTTTCTTATGATTTAATCTTTGTTCTAAACGATGATTATTAGTGATCTAGCTGGAACTCATGAAAATTTTCTATTGTTGGCAAGTCAATTACTGAAATATGTATACAAATGAGGTTTTGGTAGTGACACAGGATACGGGAAAGAGATTCAAATTATTTAAATAGGGGATAATTCATTATAATGTACTTGATGTGACATTTTATTATGGACAGACTCAGCCCGGCATAGCGTCTGCAAATTATTCAGCTGTATTACGAAAATTACTGTTTCACGAGAAATGTGTTTCGTGTCCTTTGAGCAACTTATGGTCTACGTAATCGACCTACCGAACGCACAATTCGTTATACCATCGAAAAATTTGAAATGCAATTTTCATTATTGGTTAATATGCGACCAAATAGACTACATCCAGCGCATAGTGAAGAAAATATAGCGATTGCAGCTGAGAGTGTACGCGATGACCATGAAGAAAAAATTCGACGTAGATCTCAACAGCTTGGCTTATCATATGCTACAACTTGGCGTATTTTACGTAAGAATCTTGGTTTAAAAGTATACAAAATTCAACTCGTTCAAGAATTGATAGCGGCCGACCTTTCGAATCGTCACATTCACAGTCTTTTGGCTCTTAAAAAACGCGAAAAAGACCCACTGTTTTCGACCAAAATTTTGTTCAACGATGGACCCATTTCTGGCTTAATGGGTATGCCAATTAAGCACAATTGCCGTTTTTGGAGTGAAGAGCAATCCGAAGAGGTTCAAGAGCTACCATTATATCCAGACAAAACCACGCTTTGGTGTGGTTTAAGCGCAAGCGAAATCGCCAGTCCATATTTCTTCGAAAATGAAGACGGCCATAACATAAATGTGAATGGCGTCCGTTATTGCGCCTAGATTACGGACTATTTGTTGCCAGAAATTTTTATTTTTAAAAAAGTACCTCCAAATGAATCAGCCCTTATAATGCAACAAACATTAACAATAGAAAATACATTAAACCATACAATTGATCTTAAATAAAGTATTCTTAAATACGTTTTTATAAAAAAATAAAGACGTCAGTAAGGCAAACCTATTATCTACGACAAAGTAACAAACCCACTTAAAACTTGACAATGAATTTGCAATTAAGGTACATTCTTACCTTATCGCAAACACGAAGAGTACATTGTACTAATATTTATTTTAGATTTGATAAAAATGATGAAATAATCCTATTTACTAAATAATTTGACAGTAATCGCCCGATTAAACCGTTCCATTTTTGATTTGAGAGCGATACAGCAGTAGATTTAGAAGTGGTTTTAACCGGTGGTTTGAATCTACCACTTTTTGCGTATGTAATCAGTACTTTTTGTATTTAATTTACTGTCTTCATTCTCATTTATAATTAAACGTCAAGTTTGTTTTTGTATTTTCTCTTTATTCGTGAAGAAATTTGTGTATGTCTGACTGTACGCGTGTACAGATTTCTACAAAAATAATGATCAAACTTTTGAATTTTTATTTGAAATAAATTGAAAAGATAGAAACACATTCTGAACATCACTGAATAAAAAAAGATTCAACGTGTTTTTAAATCTCATCCTGAAAGTGAATTTATTTAAACGTGAAAGTATTTATTGGTTGGTCGTCGTCTTTTGTTAAGTAGACTAAGATAAGTTCTAGGAGATGCATAATATAAATGCCAGGTGTTGCAAAAAAGCTTATAGGAAACAGAATAAGTTACGTTCAATGCAAGCCTTGCATCGTGGTATCCACAACGAAATATTTGAATTTGGTGGTGCAGTTTTGCAAAATATGGAAAACCACTTGACTCATTGCAACAAAATTATAAACGATTATTGCCTTTGAATAGTTAAGTGTTTCTGTCAAGTTTGGTAAGAAATTCGCACTTCTTTCTGATATTGCAGTTTCCATGATATGTAGTATACACTACCGGTCAATATTTATTTGCCCACCATTAGTTTTAGTCAAAATTATTAAACTATCAAATGTGTACTGAAAATTTATTTATTGTATCAATACAATAGTGTAAAATAAACATAAAATAGTTACATTTTTCTTATATAAAAACTTTATCATTAATTATTATTAAATTTTGCTCTCATCAATATGCCCACCTTTATTTTTGATAATTGCGGCATAGAACCGCGGCATCCTTTCAATTAATTTTTGCAGTGTATCTTCTGTAATTTGTGTCCAGGCTTCTTGAAGTTGTTCCCACAGCACAGTGGTAGATGATAGAGCACGTTCTCGAACCTTCCGGTCCAATTCTTCCCAAAGAAGCTCTATTGGGTTCAGATTAGGACTGAGCTGGCCATACCATTATACAGATTTGCCCTTGCTCTTCTAGTTGACGCAAGTAATCGCCACACAATCTAGAATCGTTGTCCTGTTGAAATACAAAGTTTTCGCCAAGAATCCTTAGTACTGGAGAAACAGCGTTATTTTCTAAAATTTCCTTGTAGCCTTCTTTTCTTAGGATTCCCTCAATTTTGACGAGATCGCCTATAGATCTTCCACCAAAACACCCCCAAATCATTACTGAACCTCCTTCATGTTTTACGGTAGGCGCAATACATTCTGGCAGTACTCTTTCTCCTGCGGATCTTCTTACGAATATTCGCCTTTTACTACCGAAAAGTTCAAACTTCGATTCGTCTGTCCACAACACATTACTCTACTGATCAATCGTCCAATTCTTATGTTCTTTAGCCCAATTTAGTCGTTTTATCTTGTTTTGCTTTCGTAGTAGAGGTTTTCGCAGAGCAATTCTTCCGTATAAACCCGCTTGCCTTAACCTTCTCTGTACCGTGGACACACTAATTGGTTTAGCACGCGCTCTGTTCATTTCAGCAGCAATTTCTGGTGCTGTTTTTCCTCTATCGCGTCTACTTATCCGTATTAGATGCCGGTCACCTGCAGACGCCGTCGCTTTGCGTCGTCCAGATCTTCTTTTGTTGGAAAATGTACCACTTTCTTCAAAATTTTTAACGTTATAATCAACGGTTCTGCGATTTAGTCGTAATTCTTTTGCAATGTCGCGATTACTTTTACCCGTACGATGATAAGCAATTATCATAGCACGCACTTCAACAGATAATTCTTTCGTCTTCGGCATTGCATTAAAATATTCACAATAACTCTCTATTTCACTGTTTTCGCAACAAAAGATGAACGATGACTGACATAAAATTTATTTTCCTCTTTGAATAACACATCCTAATATTGTAATTAGTTAGTACAATAAAACAATATTGGTAATACCTTTCGGAAATGCAGGTGAAACTGTTAATACTGTAGGGATTTGCCTATATAATATTTATGGTATTTTTCCAATTTATGACACCTTTACGATATATCATAAACAATTTAAGATTTTCGTAGAAATTCATATGGAATTACTTCCACTAATAATATTGTTGAATAATTATAATACAGATTTTTCGAAAGATAATCCGTATTTCAGGAAACACATAAAATTGGGGTGGGCAAATAAATATGACCGGTAGTGTATGTTGCACTCTGTTTAAGCTGTATGTAACATTTTGGTCTAAACTAAAATGCCTATGCAGTTTACACATTCGCACCGTACAGGGTATATTTTATATTAATTCTTTGTCTTAAGTTTTTATTTATACAGAGCAAATTATCAAAATTACAAACGTAATTATAAATATCGCGAATTGATTGGAAGCTTACCATTAACGTCAATTATGCACGCGTAGAACAATAAGTAAAATAAAAGAAATTAAAATATATAGTAAACATTGTGAAACTCTTACCTCCTTAGGCATCGTCTTCTTCAAATATTTAATGTAAACTAAATTCTGACGTACTTTGTAAAACGTTAAAGGTATCCTGTTTTATACAATATTGTTAGTGATACAATATATATAAACAAAGCATTTTCATCATTATTTTTTATACGTTTTGAGTAATGTAATGGTTTTTCTTGATTCGTCAAGTAAGTAAATCATTTTCAAATATTTAAATTATTAATAAGACTCGGACAGCTTTTGTTCTCTTCTTGTTTTTCTTTTAAAAATCTGGACATTTTTCGTTCTATATTTCATAAAACAAATATGTCTACATTTCTGTCGCATAAAGTAAAATTATCGTATTTCTTATTTACTTCAGATCAGTGTAGATCTTTTGATATAACCGCTGCTTAAGCCTTACGATAAATAATCAGTCACTAATTCAAGTACGATACAAATATGAGTAATATATAATGTTTTACGTGACTTATCTGTTGTATACAGGCATTTCATTTCTTTGCATTTACTCAGACAAGTCTGAAATTAGAAAAAGAAATTCCAGTCGTTTTATAATTCGTTAATTTCGTTTAAATTAGCAATATTTACTTAATCTATGGAATGCCTACCTAACCCTTTTAAGAGCGTAAAACGTGAAGTGAAGATGACGGCATAGCGAGGAAATAAACCGAAACGTATCCAAAAAATGCGTGACTTTTGGATACGTTTCGGTTTATTTCCTCGCTATGCCGTCATCTTCCGCTCTTTTCACTTATTTCCTATTTGAGTCCATTATTGTTTTGAGTTTTCGATTTTATTTTCAGAGCTCGCAAATACTTTCGGTTCGATTATTCTCAGTAATACCTTCGCATTTCTCATTTCAACGTATTTCGCTTCATATGCCTTTCTTATTCAGTATTTCATTATTGTAAACTGTTGGTGAGCACTTTTTAAATTCTTCTTCTAAAATTCTCATAATTATTAGCAATTTTTTTAATATGCCTAGGTTTATTAGTTGTTAACCCATCTTTCGCTCTTTTGACTTGCAGTACATTTTTTTCGACTTATTTCCCATGTTGTCCATTATTGTGTTGAGTTTCCAGTTCTATCTTTAGAATTCGTAAATACGAGGGAGCGTTTTCATATTCGCGGAATGAGCGGGTTGTAGAGGGTTGAGTAGGCGCATTGGGGGCGTGGCCTGTGCAGCGACTCATGATTAGTATAAATACGAAATTTCATTGTTATTAGACAGTTAGTCTTTGAGCTATCGTCAACCAAGTAACATAATCAGGAGTGAAAAGTGAAATATGGAAAAAATCGAATATCGTGCCGTCATAAAGTTCCTTACCAGGCAAGGAAAATCAGTCGCGACCATAATGAATGAGTTGTCATTGGTTTACGGCGACTCTTGTCCAGGAAAAACCATGGTGTACAAGTGGCATAGTTTATTTAAACAAGGAAGAAAATCCCTTGAAGACGACCCGAGGCCGGGCAGGAGCATTGAGGTGACCACGCCAGCGCTTATCCAAAAAGTTGAACAAATTGTACTCGAAGATGCTCGACTAAAGAAGAAACAACTCGCAGAAATGGTTGGAGTATCCGATACAACAATTTTTAAAATCCTACACGATCATCTCGGCATGTCTAAGGTCAGCGCAAGATGGGTGCCGAGAATGCTCACGCCGCCGCAAAAACAACAGCACGTAGAGTCTTCGCGTGCATTTTTGGACCTCTGTAATGAAGACAAGGATGGTGTATTGAGTGGAATTGTTACTGGAGACGAAACTTGGGTTCATCATTATGAACCTGAGTCCAAACAAGACTCCATGCAGTGGCATAAAAAGGGCACAGCACCTCCCAAGAAATTTAAAGTATCACAATCAGCTGGGAAACTCATGGCAACGGTATTTTGGGACTCGGAAGGAATATTGTTGATTGATTATAAAGATAAAGGTGTTTCTATAACCGGAGAATATTACGCTTCAATATTAGAGCGACTAAAAGAAGCCATTAAAGAGAAAAGACTGGGAAAATTGACAAAAGGTGTTCTGCTTTTGCACGACAACGCGCCCGTCCACAAGAGCCGCGTTGCGTTAGCTGCCCTGCATAAGGTGGACTTCGAAATTGTGAATCACCCACCCTACAGCCCAGACCTGGCCCCGAGTGATTATTACCTGTTTCCGAAAATGAAAAAAGAGCTGCGGGGTAAAAAATTTACTGCCGATGATGAAGTCAAGGAGGCAGTTTCGGCGTATTTCGCAGATAAAGAGAAATCATTTTTTTATGAGGGTATAAATAAATTAATTGAAAGATGTGAAAAATGTATCCGTCATGCAGGTGAATATATTGAAAAAGAAAAATAATTTGGTTTTTTTATTTCCACCCCTTGTCCCCCATTCCGCGAATATAAAAACGCTCCCTCGTACCGACTGTTATATTTTTCTTACTTGTACCTTCACTAATATCGTAAATGTAACGTCGTGTTGAAAGATTTTATTTCACGCTGAATTCAATATTGCGCCACCTTCTTTTTCCTCTTCTTTGGCAACGGTCATGCTTTTGTTTTCATATTAACTTTCTTAACAGATCTATTATGTTTAGGTTAAGAATCTTCATCTTCTATACTCTCTCAATAATCTACTTGACATGTCTATGAAATTTCTACTTTCCGCATATTTTAATAACCTGGTTGATATTTATTCTCTTTTCTTTCTATAATTTTTTATGTCATATATTTTTTCTTAATAAACTCGACTATAGCTAAATTTTATGGTATTCAATTATTTCCCAATATTTCAAAGAAGTAAGATTAACGACGACTCGTGGAAAAACAGTTGATACTATTTTGTATATAAAGTTCAGAAAATGAAAATTAAATTATAATTTTCAATTTACATTGTTTGGATTAGGCTTAACTATTGGTTACAATTTTGCGAAATGGTTCCCTTAACTAACTACATTCATTGCTATTTATGACGTGATGTTTAATAAAATATCTTGGATGTTATTTGGACTGCGTGATTTTATATGCAGACAAGTGTATACTAGGAAGTTATATTTTGCGATAGGCGCGACACATTTGTTTCATTGTGTGGAATAAAGATCAACAGTTCTTATCATAATTTAGACAAAAAACATGTTTTTTTTGTAAGTGCGATTGTGAGTAATTCTGATAAAGTTAATCACGGAATTTTTGAAGGAAATGAACTCAAAGAACCGACTTTTAGTAATGTAGAGAGTAAAATGAATATTGCACTAAAATACAATACATTTTATTTACGAGATAAGTGAATATTTTCTGAAAAACTAAATTAATACAACTCCTTTACTACTTTTGTTGGCGTTTTTATAGTATGTATTATGGCGCAAAAGTGAATTGCTTAGTTTGCGATAGGCCGTTCATGTGTTGAACGAAATATAATACAAAAAAAATTAGAGTATGATCGAATGGGCAATTTCTAGTCAAAGTACGTTCAACACTATTGGTATGCAATCTACAGTTTCAGTTATGTCATGTGTGGACGAAACGACAGATTGAAAAAGAAATTCCATTGTTAATGTCATGTTCGTACAACCACTTGAATCATCACCTTCATTCTTTCTAGTTTCCAGACGAATAAAAGATGTATGCTGAAGTCATTTCAAAAGTTGTGTTAAATACATTGAAAAATTTTGATATAATAACAATAATAATAGTAATGATAATAATAATAATTCATGCCTTCACATCCTGCAACAGCTTAACACCATTTACAGGGGGCTTTGGCAGACCAGTAGCAGACATGCTCGCGGAGCGACTTAGGGTCTTTATCTATCAGCGTTCACTTAAACGACACGAAAAACGGACAGCAAGCGATCGGACTGGAATCGAAGACGCCGGCTTGATAAGCCAGTGATTTACCACTGAGTTTTATCAGCCAGTCATGATAGTATCTCTTCCATAGTACTACAGTAACTTAAAGCCTTATAAAGAAGAAGATTAAGAAGATAATTTACCACTGAGCTATCAGCTGGTTATTAAAGACGATTGCGCTAATTTGTTACATGGTACGTGTAAAATGCATGCTTTACATCTTATGGCAGAAAAGATGATTCGACGCTGTTATCTATAGTAAATGGCTTTACAACGCACACAAGTAGTATTCCTCAAATCCCCCTAACCTCTTCGAGAATTCCACGAGCAATCTACAGAAATCCGAACTTCCACAGCTGATTCTAACACTTTAGGGAACATGGTTAAAGACAGCATTTTATTATTTTCTGCATTTCTAAAAAATTAAGTCTGTAGTTTTATAATTTGATCCTAAAGAGACAACTGCCAAGAAAAGTCAAAAGAATTCCAAGATGCTGAAGTCGAAATATATTTACACATAATTTATATATAATTACAAAAGAGTAGTTGAAGCGATTGATAAATTACGAAATCCTTCGTTGCCACTAGTGAATTCACTGCAAATACGGGACACTGTACAAGCATAGCTTCATACCATCAGTGACCACAAAAATATTAGTGTTATGGCTAAAGTGTGTTAAATAGTGTTCTAAAGAAAGATGCAAATTTTACCGCATTAAAACGAATTTGTAGTGATATGATACCAGACAGTCGTTCTCTTCATATAAGAATATTTTTGTTCACGGCGAAGTCGACTTGCTAACACAACTTCGGAAACATATCTAATGTTTCAAATATGGAAGCGATCTTATCTTGTTTGTGATTGCACTGTAAACGCTGCTTAAAAAGATGTTTCACGTTTCATAAATAATACCTAACTGTTTATTTTATTTTTCAATCAAGCACATAACTATGTATGGCGACCATATTTTTTACTCTATTTCTGAAATAAGTCCGTAAAGGAAACTGAGGAAAATCAGTACGCCACTTACTTTTACCGAGTTATATATGAACTAGGAAATGCACTTGGAAGTTATTCAAAATAAAAGCCAAGGTTGGACTGTATACGAAAAGATATTCAGGTCAGCCTATTTATATTTGAAGACCCATTAAATTTCAAAACAAACTCAACGGCATGATCCCAACTTATAAACTTGGTAGGCAGTAATTGCATTGTCTGTAAAAACTCGAAATGTATTGTTTTTTATACTTTGGGAAAAAGAGAATCGGGATGATTTCTGGATAACTAAAAAGCATTTACTAAAAAAGTTGGAGCGTTATTTTGTTTACGAATTTTTAACTCAACATCTCAAAAATATAGAAGAGGTTTGTGTCCTTTTCCCCACACAATTATTTTAGTATTTTTGTCGAGTTCCTGTGAAGAACGTAAAGTCCCTACTTGTAGCTACTTTTTTAAATTAATTCTTATGCACACACATATGTATGTTAAATATTTGTCCAGCTTTTATCATCGCTATCATTTCTGGATAGATTTTACAACTTGTGTATCTCGTCGTGTCACATTATTCCTCGCTTTCACTTCTAGAAACAAGATTCGTTTATTATAGGTTCTATAAAAGTTCATTACGTCATTTCTAACCTTCACTTGGCCGAAGCATAGTCTTTGCTACCACTACCAGCGAGTTCATGTTCATTTGTGTCGAAGCATCCTGGCACAATAGTGCAGTTGGCGTTTTGCGGGAACAGAGCACTACACACCATTCACTTATCAAAAACATGTGTCGACAGATAAATCTTATCAACAGTGTTTGTGTTTTATAAATCATCGCATTTATTAATTTAAACCAAATAGTCCCGAACAACACTATTATCTATTCATTTTACTGTTTTCCTTAAAAAAAAAATCGTTCATACTTTTTTTTGTGCAAGTTGTAGTGTTCGATTCGTGTAATGATCTGTAAATTAAGATTTTATTCATTCAAATCGATGATAAAATTTAATATAATTCATACAATTTAATTAAGAAATTCGCGAAAATCTAGTGCAATGACCACGAAAGTATTAGTACCTCCAGATGGAGGGTACGGATGGATGATGGTTTGCGCTTACGCTGTTCATCATGTAAGTTCAATAATTTGCAATAACTTAACATTTGTGTTATATATAGAACACGCGTTATTACTGTTTTATTTATTATTTATTGCAGGAAATAGGATCAAACGGAAAAATGTAGTGTTTTCGTAATATTTCAAACATTAACTAACACATAAATATCGATAAAATAGATAACATAATTTTCTAGTATGCGGAAACATCATTAATTCTTTTTAATTAAATAAAAATTGTAGTTAAACTGGGACTAACACTCATTACGCAATATAATAAACCGAAGTCCACATAAAAGAAGCTACATAAAACAATGCGTTTTGTTCAAACAAAGCCATAATTTTAATAATTCATAATCATTGTTAGGAATATTATAAAGACTTTAATAACATATATTAACACAAAATAAAACAAATATTACGAATGGAATAACGTGTGCATATTTTAATGGAGTATTCGGTGGAAATAATATAATAATTGTTAATATTCCATGTTAACTTCTATGAATTGCTATCATATTAAAATAAATATATGCAAATAATGTAATACAGGGTAAACTCTATAATAAAAAGAAAAATTCTTCTGTTTGTACAGCAAATACAAGTTTTATCACAATTTCAATACGTATTTTTAACATAAAATAGTAAATTAAGAGAGAATGAAAATTGTATTTTTAAATGTTATTAACACAATAATGTTGACAGTGTCAAGTAGCTCACAAAATGTAAATTTTACCTAATCGTTCCGCTATTATCGAAAATTTTATTTATTTATTTATTTTTATTTATTTTATGCACTTCATGTATACTGAAATTTACAAAATTTTAACATTTGGTTATAATAGAGCAATATTTATTCCATTAACATTAAACTCTAAAAACATTATGAAAGCTGTTATTTAACTATGTGATAAAAAACCAATCGCCCAATACCTTAAAACTAAATTTTGCTCAAATTTTTATTGAAGATAAATTTTCTTGCGCTTAATTGAATTAATCTATAAAAGAACCCCTGCCACATCAATGTTCGTACTCTGTATACGTTTTTCTGTAACTAAGTTGTCATTATCAGTGGACTATTAATTACCTTGTCCCATCTGGATCCACGGTAAGGCGAAATACGAAAGAAAATTAATTTTTTTTTTAAACATCGAAAGTTACAATGATTTTGATTCAGAAATTATCATTAGAAGGGATGATTTTATTTATAACTATATCTCGAGGCTCTTTATTAGTTGAGTCGTATCTAGAATGCATATTGCTAGAAAAATGTAAAAACGGCAGATAAGTAGATAATTTTATTCAAACGCCAGTGGTATAGAACAATTTCAAAAGATACAAATACGTATATGTAAAACAACATATGAAAAAGTTAAACAAATTTACTCGACAAACATCATACGGAACTGCCAGAGTACATTAAAGCAGGACACGGATGTACGTATGTCTTTAATAATTTGATATGTAAAAGAAAAAAATGAGAAAACTATACTCCCATCTCTTGGATAGAAATGCAAATGAGGTGGATGTCATTCTGTCGTCGAGACTGCTAGATGTGTTAGATGTGTCGACAAAGCGAGGCTATCTGATGAACTCTGAATGGAAAAAATGCATTGTACTCAGTAGTGAGGCGTAAATCAGATGTAAACCGCCTTCTACAACGCGACTTTGTACAGAGAGCTGCTTCACTACTGCTTTACATGTCGATTCTCGGCTCATATTTGTTTTTACAAAATGTGATATTCATAAATAAATTATAAATGGATTTTAACTTTAGTTACATGTGTATATATTAGAAAATTTACGGATGTTCCATAGAAAACTGCTGTTAATACAAAGAACAGTGTTTTTAAAGGTATATTATTTGTTTAAAGGAAACACAACACCGCTGTTTCCAAATTCTGAATAAACGAGAAATAGTTTCCTTTATTTATAGTAATTAAAGTATTCATGTATTTAAACCCACTGTGCTTGCAATTTAAACTACTTTGGACCCTCTGGATTACTCGCTTCTCAGAGCAATTTACACAGTTCCATTTATTTTGAATTTATTGTTATTACATTTATTGGGGTTTTTTTACGTAGTTTTACTACTAACTCACACGCATATCACAAGATATTTCCAAAAACTTGCCAGTTTCCATGTGTGTGTAAAATGATATCCACTGCCAAATTCTTCTTGAATCTCTCTTCGGAATTTCCGCATTGCTTATTGACAAACATATGACAAAACAATAAAAAATTTGTATCCCCATATGCTTTAACTTTAATGCAACGAAATCGCAAGTAGAAAATACCAACAGAATACGTGGTCAATTTTGTCCAGATCAATAGTTATCGACTAAAAATTTTCAAAACATCCTCTGTACTATGTACACCTGATATTAAAATTTATTTAAAATCCAAAGGCACTCTTCGGGAAATAATTTTTGAATGTCCATTTTAAAATCGAAAATTTATATATTATTTAGAAATTTACACAGAGCGTTCATTAATATAACCAATTTAATTGTTTTAATTAAAAGAATGTACATTGATTAATAGGAAATAAATTTATATGGCATTATCTATTTTCAATAGGAAACTGGCAGACACAATGCGATACAAAGTTAATTTTTCAGCGATTAGATTAAATTCGTGGCTTAATATGTTATTATTTTGTAATAATTATATTTACTTAATGGAAACAAATGTATAAATAAATTATAGGAATCATAACAAAAGAAGAAACGACGTATTTACATAAAAAGTGATGAAATGTAAATATTGCTCATTTCCTTGGGATTATATGTACTTAATAATGCGAAAAACTTGATCGCCGTCAACTTTGATTCTTAACATTGCATTAACTTAAACATATTTCAAAACGAATTGCATAAGGTAATACAAAAATAAATAATTTCAAATATATTAAAATATGTTTAAATTTCAAGTATGAAAATTTAACATTCGAGAGGATAATATTTGTTAAAAATCATCATATTTTTAAAATATACACGATTCTATTTCGGACACTTTACTCACACTGCTTTAACTTTAACTAATAAAATGTCAAAAATTAACCAAACTTAACCTGTCACTTCTGTATACATGTATTTATGTATGTATATGTGTATATTTGTATACGTCCACCTAGTTTACATAATCTTAAAATTTAAATTCTACCACAAGTATTTGTGCGGATTATTTCATACACATAATACATACATACGAGTATACTATATACAATATACGTAATTGCCTGTAAGGCAGAAATTTTTCCTTAATTTTTTAATAGTTTATTTTATTGTAATTTATTTTGATTTCCTTTTGTTCATATATATATATATACCAACACAAGCATCGATACACCGAATGTCCCATGACATGATTGCCACAGCTAAGGATGTAATACTGAAGCAATTTTAAGTTAAAAATATCTAATGAAGATATTCTCAAAACTCTATCGTAACTGTGCTATTTCGAATGAAGAATACGTTGATATTCACTTTGTTTATGGATTACGTATTGGAAACGGACAAGCGGTAGTTGATGAATATCGTCAGCGACATCCCACTCGCAAAGTTCCTTGTAGAACTGTTTTTAGCAAGACAAACAGGCAAGTTTCCTGCCGTTACCATTGAACATCACGTGCAGCAAGAAATTTCACGAGAAGAAACGATACTTAATACGTTTGACGCTCAACTTCTTACTAGTGTTTGAAAAATAGCCAACAGATTTAACGTAAGTTGCATGAGAGTATGGAGAACTTCACTCAATATAGGTTTGTACCCTTACCATATCTCACCTGTACAAGCTTTGAAGCCTGAAGACTATGCATCAAGACTTGAATATAGTCGCTGATTAGTAAGAAATCGAGGGCTTTGTCGGAAAACATTGTTTAGTGATGAAGCCTACTTCACCAAAAACGGCATCAATAACACTAGGAATTCACATTGTTGGGCACTTGAAAATCCACGGCAAACCAGAGATTACTTAGATTACTTTTGCTGGTGAAGACAGAAGAATTGGTTAATGCAGAACAACTTGAAAACAGAGAACAACTTGTTGCTAGAATTATGAAAACCGCAAAAACTATTCGTGCCGATTTTGAGGCTGTCAACAGAGCTACCTCTTCAATTCTAAAAAGAGCTAGACTATGTATTCAGCAACTGGGTAGACATTTTGAATAACTAATTCAATAAAGCGACTTCTTTTTAAATGATTTTCATTGAGATTTTTTTTCAGCTGTACATAGTGCCTGCACTAGAAGGGTCATCTTTAACTACAAATGCTGTAGGTCAATTACGATAGAGTTCTGGACGTGTGTTCATTAGACATTTTTAACTTGTAATTGCTTCAGAAACACATCCTTAAGCCGTGACAATCATGTCACGTGACACCGAGTACGTAATATAGAATTGAATAATGTATTCTATTACTTGTACAACATTATTGTTCCACTTACGCTATTGTGCTTTATCTGTACATAGAGTGCTCCAAATTGCAACTGAATATATTAATTCATTATATTGTCGACTCTTTGTGAAATACTTTTAAGTAATAAATATAATCACAAGTAAAACACTTGGTATAGTAGCACAAAATATCTTTTTAAAAACGTTTCTCCTTAAGGCATCTAAACAACTTTTACAATGGGATTTTGTAAGTTTGGGAATTTTTGAATAGAAACAACCATGCGATTAATTTCAGTAAATCGTAAATTGCTATGAAAACAGGGTTTTAAGAAGATATTGCAGCCATTTAAACATCAGACACATGTTAAAAAGGAATCATTCTATTATTAATAACACCCTATCAACTACATATGTTTCATCGAATTCACGAATCGTCAGGTTGATTTGTGTTATTAATGAACGATTCCTTCAGAGTGCTTATCATATCATTTCGATACAGAAAATAATGAATAATATCATATCTCCCTCTCTCGACCAATACATAAATGTATTGACCGACAAAGCAAGAACGCTTCTATCTTACAGATCGGAGACTATGTTTCCAGTGTATAATAGACAGAAACTTACATCTAGGCTTTATGCCAATTAAAGAATGTTAAAAAGGAATCATTCTATTATTAATAACACCCTATCAACTACATATGTTTCATCGAATTCACGAATCGTCAGGTTGATTTGTGTTATTAATGAACGATTCCTTCAGAGTGCTTATCATATCATTTCGATACAGAAAATAATGAATAATATCATATCTCCCTCTCTCGACCAATACATAAATGTATTGACCGACAAAGCAAGAACGCTTCTATCTTACAGATCGGAGTGATAGGGTGTTATTAATAATAGAATGATTCCTTTTTAACATTCTTTAATTGGCATAAAGCCTAGATGTAAGTTTCTGTCTATTATACACTGGAAACATAGTCTCCGATCTGTAAGATAGAAGCGTTCTTGCTTTTTCGGTCAATACATTTATGTATTGGTCGAGAGAGGGAGATATGATATTATTCATTATTTTCTGTATCGAAATGATATGATAAGCACTCTGAAGGAATCGTTCATTAATAACACAAATCAACCTGACGATTCGTGAATTCGATGAAACATATGTATTTGATAGGGTGTTATTAATAATAGAATGATTCCATTTTAACATTCTTTAATTGGCATAAAGCCTAGATGTAAGTTTCTGTCTATTATACACTGGAAACATAGTCTCCGATCTGTAAGATAGAAGCGTTCTTGCTTTGTCGGTCAATACATTTATGTATTGGTCGAGAGAGGAGATATGATATTATTCATTATTTTCTGTATCGAAATGATATGATAAGCACTCTGAAGGAATCGTTCATTAATAACACAAATCAACCTGACGATTCGTGAATTCGATGAAACATATGTAGTTGATAGGGTGTTATTAATAATAGAATGATTCCTTTTTAACATTCTTTAATTGGCATAAAGCCTAGATGTAAGTTTCTGTCTATTATACACTGGAAACATAGTCTCCGATCTGTAAGATAGAAGCGTTCTTGCTTTGTCGGTCAATACATTTATGTATTGGTCGAGAGAGGGAGATATGATATTATTCATCAGACACATGCACTAAAAATCATTTTGAAAAATTAGATTAAAAAATCCATGCATGCGTGATTTAGCCGTGCTAGATGTATTAACTCTAATGGAACCAATTTTGAATAAATATTAATTTCCAAACATAATATCAGGTTGTTACATATGAAATGTCCGATTTTGTAAGGAATAAAAAAAGTCTAAATTTAAAAAAATATAAATATTTATTCTGCAAAATAGTCTCCATTTACAGCAATAGTTTGTTGCCAACGGCCTGGAAGCTGAAAAATCCCCTTTGAAAAGAAATCTAGGTTTTGACGGCTCACATATTGCTCAAACACTGCTATTACAGACTCCCGGTCAGGGAAGTCCCTATTTTTTAAGTGATTGTCGAAACTTCGGAGAAAATGAAAATCAGGCGAAAGGTCAGGTGAATAAGGTGGGTGAGGGAGAATTTCGTAACCAAATTCCGAAAGTTTTTAGATTGTCTGTCGTGCAACATGAGGTCTTGCATTATCACGAAGAAGTATGAGTCCATGTCTATTGACTAGTGAGGGCTGCAAGCGGCTCAATTTTCCATGCATAGTTTCCAGTTCGGCACAATAGGACACTGCCGTGATGGTTTCACCAGGTTTCAAAAATGAATAGTGAATAATACCCTTACTGGTCCACCATACATTTACCATAATCTTTTGCGGGTGAAGTGATGCTCGTCCATGCTGTCTTGGTGCTTCACCTCGATCTAACCATTGTCCTGACCGTCTCCGATTATCCACTTTTTTGCGTTCAGTACACGTGGTTAACACGTCTGATTAATTTCTCCCGTTGCTGCAGCTGCATTTAATCCCTTTTTAAATTGAAAGAGGTAAATTGCCCGAATATCTCTTGCCGACAGCATTTCCATAGGCGAGACAAGGACAGGTGTATTAATCTTTCCAAGTAATGGAACAGGTACACACTTCAAAATAAATACCCTTTTCTACAAATACAATAATAATTTTCACCAAAAACACACACGTCTTCACACAGGTGCGTTTCAGTTCAGACTGAAGGAAAAAACGGACATTACATTTGTAACAACCTGATATTCTGCGTGTTTCAAATATATTGTGTATGTAATCGATGGACATACGTATGATAACGTTGCAAGCCACTGCATGGTGCCGTTAGGTTGAGTATATGTTGACATTTTGTGTGTGTGTACATATAAAATGTCATGAAAATAAATGAATAGAAGAAAATATACATGAAATTAATAAACTACATATAAATTACCAAAAAATACTCCTTTCATTTTAGATATTTAGATATTTTTTTTATATGAAAAATGTTTATTTTTTATTTTTTAATATACAGAGTTTGCTGTATTTAGTAAAGAAATAATTTATAATATCTATAATAATAGAACACAAGTGACGACGTATCGGCAAAGGAAAAAAAAACGCACTAACGGGATATTAAATAATATTTTGCCATAAAATAGTTGAACCAAATACCAATACGATTTTCTAAACTCCAATTCTTATTAACGCGTTCATTTTCAAGCAAATTGCGAAAAGACTACGTCGACAGATAATGTGGTCATTGACTAGACATATGCCGATTATTTTGCAATAAATAATATTGAATTCGCTTATTTGCATATGTTTTTTTTAATAGACGACTGCCACGTTCCAGAATGTAACCGTTTCCACTCCTCCTATATTGAATACAATGATAATATTTCGTTACGTATTATTTAAATTTATATCACATACGAAGTTACAAAAATCAAACATCGCAGTTTAATAAAAAAAAAAGGATTTAAAAATTGAGATTTGCTTTGTTGGTATTTTCGCAAACACAAATGTTTGTGTAGGAGCAAATGCGGGCAATAAAAAATTAAATTTACAATTTGGACAAAAAGGAATATCTTTTTATTGGTCCGATGATTCGACTTTTTTTTCATACCTTGGACAGGGGCATAAGAGTTGAAAATTTAATCTGTTGCGTAATAAAATAAAATATCTGCATTAACATGAAAAGCATTTTTTAATTTCTAGAAATGCAATCTACAGTATTTCTACATTGACATTTCTACACAATGACGAAAACGTAAAGAAATGATATTTTAAAATATCATTCTACAATCAGTTTCAGTGCAGTAGTTCAGCCCTGAAGATGTCCCATACAAATGGGTACGAAACGTCGACAGATATACTAGTGACGCGGTTCCAGCCCGGAAACCCAGAAGCAGATAGCATGGACCACGACCGCGGAAGTCTACGTACCATATTATATTAAAACTTACAAAAAATAATTTGAAGAATATAAGGAATCGACGTTAAAATACTAAAAGAAATTTTGTTTAAAAAAGAAGCAAAGCGGAGCCATGTTAAATTAAAGTACTTTGACTTCTATCTATGTTACTTTTTAAAAAAAGTCAAAGAAGAAAAGCCGAAAAAAGATTCTACCCTAGTTTAAATACTTAAAAATTAGTTGGCAATAGGATAACGTATTCAGTTTAATGACTGCAAGTCATAGAGAGCTAGCACCTTGAAAAAATGTCAATTTATTTAAAGCCGATAAAACTAGATTATAGAAGGGTTCAAGTTTAAAAGAAATGATTTTCTTTAATGAGAAAAAGTCTACATTAAACTTTAAAAAAGAGAACAGAGAAAAGGGGAATTTTTTTGAAAAAAATATGCATCAGGTTGATGCATAAGGTCGTAACGTTTTTATTGATACCAAAATTGATAACTTTTTCAACAAACGAACATGTTTTTTGAGTAGTACCGTTTTTAAATATTGCCGCTGCAGCACCGCGGTCTTCGTTTCGACCATGTACGCCATGTACCTACACCTGATGGTTAGTTACAGATGGTAGTACGGAAGCATTCTTTCATGTTTGCGTTATTTTGTGAGTATTTAAAATGACTCAGAAAATCGAAATTCCGCTGATTGTGAAATGCGCGGTGCGATTTGTTTTCTACGTGCAAAAGGCTTGAACTCGGTCGAAATTCATCAGCAGATTAGTGAAATGTTTGGACAAAACACTATGAACGTTAGAGTATTTAAAAATCGCTGTAATAATGTTCAAGATGAGGAACACATTGGGTAACCGTCGGCTATTACTAAAGACTTAGTGCAGTAAGTTGATGTAAAAGTTCAATAAAACAGACTCTACGATTTCGTCATTGTCAGATAAGTTTCCGCGAGTTTCAAAGAGTGTTCTCTATGAAATTGTGGCAGAACGCTTAAATTACAGACACTGTATTTTGGGATAGGTTTCTTTGCCTTGGGTGACACAATTCCGAGACACATTGTGGCACCTTAACTGAACTGAAACTATTCAAATAAGCAGTAACACGACATCGAAATAATTATGCCATATGTGCCTAAGGATTCTTTTTTTTTCTAAATACTCTCATCCTAGAAACAAAAACGTTACAAACTTAAGTAATTTTACGTGACCTGTTAGATCTGTGACAACAATACTACATACTCGTTCATGTTTATTTTCTATTCATGCATTTTTGTACACACAGCTATTTTAATTGTTCATTATTTTTACCCATAATACGTGATAACTAGTCATAATTACGTACAACGATAAAGTGTAACCAACACAAAGCAGTTATAACCAAACTGATTTGTACACATAACAGAACTATTTACTAGAAACTAAGACGGTTATGAAGTTATTTTGCAAGAAGCGGCATACAATTTAAAAGAATTATTTAAATATAGAAATGATCGCTTATGAAATTACTGTGTTAATTTAGAAAAAAATCCCAATATATTCGCTATTATTACGTAGTAGTTTTAAAGCGTAACCGCAGAGCAAGTGGTTTCTAAGTACTAAATTACATGTACTCATTTTTCTAACGAACATTTGTAGTATTTATTCATTTGATTGGAAATTTCGAAGAAGAGAAGAAAAATCTTGTCGCTAATCAACATCGAACTTTTACGAATTGCAATGTAAACTCTTCAAATACAATACAATTAATTATAACTTATCTAAGCGATAACTTTTCCTCTATCGAAAATAGGTTTTTTAACACTAAGTGCAGTTCCACGCGATCTGATCATTGTTACTTGCTAGTCGATTTCGAGTACTTCAGAAATGACATTGAATTATCTTTCATAAATATCTTTAAACAAAGAAACAATAACTTTAACAAGTTTAGTAATCTTAACATGTTTTTTTAATATCCGTCTCCCATATACGAGGCATGCTCATGAAGTAATAAGACTATGTTACATGGGTATGACGTGTACCATCGGTGGCTCGCATTAAAATATAAGAAAGCACATTTTGTTGAATTTCTAGGAACGTACAAAATCACTGCGGCGGTACATAAAAATAAATTCCAAAATATTTCAATCATACAATACAAGATTCTATAAAATATAATTCTAAGTTATACTGGAATTTTAGACGCAGTTGAAAGGAACAATATTGGATTACCTGGTTCCCTGAAAAACATGAAGAGTGATCTTCTTATTCAGCCAAAGTCTATTGTCAATGAATTCGTCATTTTTTTTCAATCTACTACTCTTTACCTCTCTCGACATCTATTGGTACAAAAAATTGTAAAAAATTGTAAAAAATATATACAAAATGGGGTAAGCTTATATATGTATAACATTTAGGAATTTATTGGAGTACTTAAATGTGTATAAATTATATTTTGTTCTTGGATTTTAAAATATTAATTAGTACTTACATCTCATCTCGAAAACAATTATGTGTATATTTTAAGTTGTGTATTATAAGCTTCTCACGAAATACTACTGTGGGCAAAAAATAGTAAGACTTTTTAATTTAAATTTCGCGCGAAAACCCATTCATCGAAATATTTCTTTTCTAGGTTGGTATGACTGTCAGTGACATCTGTGCCAAATGTCACATCAAAATAATCATTAGTGTTTAGTATACACTTGTCTTTCTGAAGTGCAAAAAGTGCATTCGGCGATTTTTACAATGAGTGAAATTATTCAACAAAGCAATTTCATTAAATTTTGTGTACGGAATCGAATTTCTGGTGCCGAAACGTTCAGAATGTTGCAAAAGGCCTTCGGTAATAATTGTTTGTCACGAGCAAGTGTTTTTGATTAGTACAAATTATTCAAAGAGGGCCGAGAACGCGTTGATAATGAACCACGTCCAGGACGGTCATGAACATCAACTGATGATCAACACGTCAATAGAATCAAGGAATTGGTGCTTGAGAATCGGCGATTAACAGTCAGAGACCTTACCGGCATCGTTGGAATATCGGAAGTATCAGTGAAAACCATTTTGAAAGATCATTTGGGCCTAAGAAAAGTGAAAGCACGATTTGTTCCAAAATCTCTCAATTTTTTCGAAAAACTGCGTCGCGTTGACGTCTGTGAAACAATGCTTTACGACTATCAAGACCAAATAAAAGGTATCATAACTGGAGATGAAACTTGGATCTACGCTTATGACCCGGAAACAGACGATCAATCTGCCGAATATCGTATCAAAGGTGAGCCGAAGCCCAAAAAACCACGTCAAAGCAAGTCAAAAATCAAGGTTATGTTGACAGTTTTCTTCGATTATCGAGGTGTGGTGCACTCCGAATTGCTTCCGATCGGCCAATCTGTCAACAAACAATACTATTTGAGTATTATGCGTCGTTTGCGCAATGCTATTCGTAAAAAAGGCCAGAATTATGGGCCGACAACTCTTGGTTTTTGCACCACAATAATGCACCGTCGCATACTGCATTAATTCTTCGTGAGTTTTTCGCCAAATTTTCAACCAATATCGTGCCGCAACCACCGTATTCGCCTGATTTAGCTCCGTGTGACTTCTGGCTATTCAGCAAACTCAAACGACTGCTCCGGGGAAGCCGTTTTGAGTCAATTGAAGACATTAAACGTGAGTCGCTACGCGCATTGAAGGCTATTCCTGAAATTGACTTTAACAACTGTTTCGAGAATTGGAAGAAACGTTGGCACAAGTGTATTGTGGCCAGGGGGGATTACTTTGAGGGGGACGAAATAGATTTGGAAGAATAAATTAAGAATTTAAAAATTATGAACAAAGTCTTACTATTTCTTGCCCACAGTAGTATATTACTATTACTACAACCACCAAACAGTTTAACGCAAATGTAGAATGTATTATTAAACACTATAATGATATGCATAAACTACAAACGAAAATTATTTTTCTTCAAAATTTGTATATACATAAAGTAGCTGAAACAAACTGTACAAAAATAAATTTTTTATTTATAAATTTAACATAGAAAATCGGTATATATTTAATTATATTATTTTTTGCTAACCCAAACGGTACGTAAAATATGTGTGTGTGTGTGTGTGCGTAACCGTGTGCATACGTAAATCTAAGTAAAGCTTAAATTGTCCGTCTCATAACTGGTTTTCCGCTTGCCTGCCTACTTATTTTTGTTATAAATTTCTTTATTAAATTACGAAGATAATTTTCTTTATATTACAGACGTTGTGCTTTTATGTCACTTTATATAATTTTTTGTATATAATTTGTATTTTATCTTGTAACTTTAAAATTTAAAAAGCCAGTCTCTATAAATTTCGCGTTGGTTGCCGTCTTTACTACACTGAAAATATTTTTCAAACTTCCATATGCATACTTATGGGTTGAAATAAAATCTTCAGCAGTGTTAATCACACAGAGTTGCTTCACAAACCGGAAATAATGGGACTTCGGAGTAATGTCATATGCTGAATGAAATTCTATTTGCAAAAGAGAAAGTAGTGTGTTCTATCTAACTAAATCTTGCCAAAATCGACTCGGCGAACTTTTAATGTATGAAATAGGGTTTCATAGAACATGCACTTGCGAATTCTAGGGTAGTGTGGTTTTTGGGGTTCTGGATTCTGAGCTGACGTGGAGTGATAAGTTAGAACAACTGTCCGGAAAGTTAAGTACTTTTATTATTTCGCAAGCCTACACCGCCGTAAAACCGCCAAGGTCCCGTCTATAATTATAGCTAATATATTTGCGAAACAATATATCAACTTTTTTTTCATTACTTATAAATATCAATCTGATATACGGATTTTTCGTATGCATTTGATGTAATGCGCCATCAAGCTCTTCTGTTCAAGCTTAGCTCTTTTGGTTTTGTTACTTCATATTTGGATAATAGCTTCTCTTAGTGCAAATGAGTTTATTGCCATGTCTGGTGTCCCACAGGGTTCTCATCTGTGTCTACTTTTATATATCCTTTTTATTAATGACCTTTTACTAAAAATAGATTATCCCAATTTAGCTTTTGCCGACTATATAAAAATCTTTTCCGAAATTTACACTATTTTATTACTTTACTATTCGAAGTTTGCAAAAGATTTGATGTGTTTTTTGAGTTTGAGTGAGTATTTAGTTTATTTTTTAACGATTTAACAGCTACGCAAATTGCGTTTTAATTATTACATTTATTATTGCTCTTTAAGCAGATGTAATACCTTTTGAACAACAAAGGCATATTATTATTATTATTATTATTGCAAATAATATAAATATATATTTCTGTTACATAACACATTTTATCTCAAGTCTAAATATACCAAAAACTAAATCGATATCGTTTATCGCCTTTTCCCAAGCCTATTTTCAAAATGTCAATAAGGTCTCAGTCAACGGTACAAATATTTCATTGTATTCAATTAGAAAATTTTGTATATCCCAAACTTTGTAGATATACATACATATATCCCCCATATCTATACTAATATATAAATCCATCTTAACTTTAAATTCTTACCGGTCCGAACTAGTACACCATTAATGCCAGAATGTTTAAAATTTTTGTCGATAAGCTCCTTTCGCTAATCCGCTACGTGTGGGCGAATTTTGCGAAACTGTATGCGTAATAATAACAAAAATCTATCCGCATGCATCCATTAGTTTCCGAACATTCATATCAGATCGCTAAAGCGCCTGCACTTTATCTTCGTATCAGATATGTTTCGAACTTGATAGATTTATTTTGTCTGCTACTACACGTACTAAGAGATTTTGTGATTATGTTTCTATATGATAGTGACATAATGAAAAGTAATAAAGTGTTTTTGCAGGTTGGGAATGTAATTGATAAAGTCAGACGCTTTTCTCATTGCATACCTTTACTTAACATTTGTGTCTAATTCAATTTATTATCAACAATTGATAATAAAACGAGAAGCTCGGTCCAAATACTTCTCCAATACATCTTAAACAGTACGTAAGTCTGTGGAAAAGAAATCAAATTCTACTTGCACATACAGTCAGTCACAAAAGTGTTCGTACAATCCGTGAATGTTGAATACTTAATTTACTTAATTTACTAACATTTAACCACGTTAAGAAACTACAAAACTCTAATAACAATATGAAAAGTTTTCGTATTTTTCTTTCATTTTTAAACATATTTCTACATTGTAATCCATTAATTTAGAATTCGGTAAATTCTATTCATAGTATTATATCATGCATTTGTAAAAATAACCATTTTGCAAAGATGAGTTGTAAAGGTATTTGTAATATGCGCCAGTGGCTAAATAGCCAAATTTACGAAAAAGCATGTTCTGCGTTGTAGATTGAAAAGAAATTCAAAATATTCTGAATTGTAGAAATTGCACCCAGAAACATGCGTTCAAAGATTTTAAATGAGCGCGATTAGAGAGCTGTTATAAATGCATAGAGTTAAAATTTGTGTATAAGTGTATTGAGGATAGCCGTACAGATATAATTTTTTGCTGGAAAGAAAGTATTGGGTTGGCAACTAAGTACTTTCGGTTTTTACTGATAGAGAGCGTTGCTTTATTTTTTGTATAACGTATGTTAGTGCTGTACTTTACCGTTTGTCGCGTGATACTAGTCACATTGACGTAACTTCAGAAGCAAATAGTGCGTGATTTTTATTAAAGCTATTAGTTGTGGGTTAATTTTAAATGGAGTGCAGAAACGAACATTTTCGACATATTTTACTATTTTATTACCGTAAAGGAAAGAAAGCTGCCGCGACTCACAAAAAGATATGTGAAGTTTATGCTAATTGCTTAACAGAGCGCACGTGTCAGAATTGGTATAAAATTCCGTTCTGGAGATTTTTCCCTCAAAGACGAGCAACGTTCTGGTCGGCCTACTGAAGTTGATGATGACCAAATCAAAGTCATAATTGAAGAGGATCGTCATATAACTGCTCGAGAGGTTGCGGAGAGGCTACATGTATCGCACACAACAATTCAAAAACATTTAAAATGTCTTGGGCTAGTTAAGAAGCTTGATATTTGGATACCTCACGAATCGAAAGAAATTCATTTAACACAAAGAATCAACTTTTGCGATATGCACCTTAGACGAAATGAAACCGACCCTTTCTTAAAAAGGATCATCACTGGTGATGAAAAATGGGTCCTGTAGAGTAACATAGTTCGAAAACGATCATGGAGCAAACCCGATAAATCAGCTCAAACCACATCGAAAGCTGAATTGCATCCAAAAAAGATCATGCTGTCAGTTTGGTGGGATTACAAAGGTGTTGTGTTTTTTGAGCTGCTTCCAAGGATCCAAACAATCAATTCTGATGTTTACTGTCAACAATTAATAAAACTGGATGAAGCAATCAAAGAAAAACGGCCAGAATTGTCAAATCGGAAACGTGTAGTTTTCCACCAAGATAAGGCAAGGCCTCACACATCTTTGGCAACTCGTGGGAAACTATTGAAGCTTGGCTGGGAAGTGACGCCATATCCCCCATACAGCCCTGATCTAGCACCATCTGATTACCATTTATTTCGAAGTTTGCAGAATTCTTTGAATGGTAAAACTTTCACAAATGACGATGACCTTCACTCGCACCAGGTTCACTTTTTTGCTGATAAGGACCATAAATTTTATGAGCGCGGAATCATGCAGCTGAAAGAAAGATGGCAAAAGGTCATTGAGCAAAATGGAAAATATATAATTGATTAAAAACTATTCTTTGTTTAAAAAAAAAGTGTTTTATTTTATACTACAAAACCGAAAGTACTTAGTTGCCAACCCAATACATTAAGAAAACGTAAAGAGAATGTCAAGATAAACTGGTTAGAGAAAGAGTATCACCTATTTCAAAGCATAGAGCATATAGGTAACTATTAACGTCGCTAGTGACAGGTTTTTTACATGGTATTCTTTCGTTATATCCTAAATGTACTATAAAATATCATCTGGTGGATTTTTTTCGCTAAATTTAATAATTTCAATTAATAATTCATGGCATACTTGGTTTTCAAGTTATATATATATATATATATATATATATATATATATATATATATGTATGAACCCCGTATATCATGCTAACCGAGCATGTGGCTTCACCTCTTAGTGTCAGGGCGAAGACATATGCCCGGTTACCATGAAATCGTGAGTTCGAATCGGACACGGAGAGCAGGAATTTTTGCAAAAAAATGTCTGCATTACATGTACGAGATGAAAAGCGGTTAAAATTATAATTTTTAATTTTCTCTTCGTTCTTGTTACTGACAATTAACGTTGCTCTCTGTTAGTTTTAATTTTATATGCGCTTAGAATATCACACATTGCACAACATTTAAACAAAGTACGTACGAATATCATTTAATTAAAGTTGCCTGCACTCTAGTTCAGATGACCTTAGCTGCGGATTCCTATTGGAAACGCTTTTCATAATTTTGCTAAAAATTGTAGCATCTGACCTTTTGTCGATGGTGTTATTGCTATTTATTAGTTCTAACATTACTGTTAATGTTAAAAGTTGAAGTATAAGATCTTTAAGGATTTTATAATTAAATCATTGTTGACATAACTTATATAAACAGTTAGAAACACGTTAGAACACTAAATTTATTACTTCTGTGTTAATCTCCGTTTTTTATGTACAGATCTTGCATTATTTCTTATACGTGCACTAAAACAAAAGAGTATTACTGTAAAACTTGTTTCCCGACACTAATCTGTCACGTGTATGTAATGCAAATACAGTTGATAAATGAAGTACATAGCTGTTTTCGTAGTATTTTTCATTGCGTTCATACATACTAAAATTATTATTAATCATACTGACTTATAATACTTTTTATACAAATGTAATACACTATAATTCTCTGTAGTAAGTGTTTAAATTAAGTATAAAATGTGCGAAACATATAAGAACCTAGAAATTCTGTCGAAATCTCCACCTGAATGCAAATTATTTCGCTCACACATGCGTGACCTTGGTGAATTTATACGCTTGGTCCGCAGATGTAACAGTCTACGATTTCTTTTGTGCAAGAATTTTAGACAAATGAATGGTTAAAACTAAGCCAGTTTAATTGGTAAACATTTCTCCATGTAATTATTCAAGTCTAGGTATACAAGTTTTTTCTGAGATGATAATATTAAAAGGTGTAGGATTATAATTTCAATGTTTTAGAAAATTCCTTGTCGTTCTCACAGGCATATAGGAAAGCTGTTATGTTAAACTTAGCCTAGCATTAGCATAGAACAGATTTGATATTTTCAAAATAATTTAAACAACAAATTAAAATAAATTTCTCGAGTTATTCGTACGTGGTGTGTTTACTAGATTATTATAAGAATTGCTCTCTGAATATAATTAAATAGAACAAATGCATTTCTTAGAAATACGTATAATTGCCTGTGAAATTAATCAAATTTTCAAACATTGGGTCTGTAAGGTTTAATCAGATAATAACTGTTGACTCTTAAACGTGAATTACCCATCAAGTACACATTAACAATCCTACGTAGTAATCTCTATTCTGATTTAGTTTGAAATACAAACGCTGGGGATTTCGTATCACCCACCGCAGTTCAGTGCTTATTCTATATATCAATTGCATTCAAAACTTCTTAACTTTAATTACTAAACGTTATAGTATAAAATTTCTTCTCCCATATTGCTCTCCCTTCTTTTATGCCCTTCCTTGTCATTAACCTCTTGACTTTCCCGATGAACTTTCTCATAGGTTCGTATCTCCAATATCGATGCGTTATTGTAATTGATCAATATACATTTAATCACTGAAGGTTGATATATAACCCCTTGCCACATTAATTTTCGTATGCTTCCATTTTATGTACGGAATCAAATTTCTGGTGCCGAAACGTTCAGAATGTTGCAAAAGGCCTTCGGTGATAATTGTTTGTCGCGAGCAAGTGTTTTTGATTAGTACAAATTATTCGAAGAGGGTCGAGAACGCGTTGATGATGAACCACGACCATCAACATCAACTGATGATCAACACGTCAATTGAATCAAGGAATTGGTGCTTGAGAATCGACGATTAACAGTCAGAGACCTTACTGGCATCGTTGGAATATCGGAAGGATCAGTAAAATCCATTTTGAAAGATCATTTGGGCCTAAGAAAAGTGAAAGCACGATTTGTTCCAAAATCACTCAATTTTTTCGAAAAACAGCGTCGCGTTGACGTCTGTGAAACAATGTTTTCCGACTATCAAGACAAAATGAAAGGCATCATAACTGGAGATGAGACTTGGATCTACGTTTATGACCCGGAAACAGACGATCAATCTGCCGAACATCGTATCAAAGGTGAGCCGAAGCCCAAAAAACCACGTCAAAGCAAGTCAAAAATCAAGGTTATGTTGACAGTTTTCTTCGATTATCGAGGTGTGGTGCACTCCGAATTCCTTCCGACCGGCCAAACTGTCAACAAAGAATACTATTTGAGTATTATGCGTCGTTTGCGCAATGCCATTCGTAAAAAGAGTCCAGAATTATGGGCCGACAACTCTTGATTTTCGCACCACGATAATGCACCGTCGCATACTGCATTAATTCTTCGTGAATTTTTCGCCAAATTTTCAAACAATATCGTGCCGCAACCACCGTATTCGCCTGATTTAGCTCCGTGTGACTTCTGGCTATTCAGCAAACTCAAACGACTGCTCCGGGGAAACCGTTTTGAGTCAATTGAAGACATTAAACATGAATCGCTACGCGCATTGAAGGCTATTCCTGAAATTGACTTTAACAACTGTTTCGAGAATTGAAAGAAACGTTGGCACAAGTGTGTTTGGGGCCAGAGGGGATTACTTTCAGGGGGACGAAATAGATTTGGAAGAATAAACTAAGAATTTAAAAATTATGAACAAAGTCTTACTATTTTTTGCCCACAGTAGTATCTACGATATAAATCTTTTTGAATTTAAAATTAAAGAAACATTTTCTAACAATATAAATATAATAATAATGACTATAATAAACGTATCTTTTTAGTTGAAACAAAATAATACTACATTAAGGGAAAAGTGTACATTTACCCCATTTACGTACAAGGATTACACAGTTTTTAAGGAATTTAATATAAGTATATGTAGGAGAAACTACATTTTTCCTTTTTTCGATATTTATTTTCTGTAATCTGAAAAGGCTAGTTAATAAGTAACTAATACTTCTTTCTTTCCTTTATAACCTGCACAAAAGTTATAAATTTTTTATTTTCTGCAATTTTTCCAACATTTAAGATATAACAATATTATATATGAATTTACTACCCTCGAATTTCACTAGCTTTAAATAACACCGTTAGATATTAACAACTGTAAATTCTTTAATATTTGAATCAACTCTTCTGTAATATACACTAATGTACTTTTCAGTTCATAGCAGTACCGGTAGGACAAATGCTAGGTATCATATTCAAAGAGCCTTTTAAAGACCTTGGGTTTAGTGCAACTGATACCTCTCTTATAATGAACACCAACGCAGCATTCGCAATGTTCACCGGCATCATAAATGGTGGTCTCATAAAATACCTGGGTGCTAGAAAGGTGTCGATACTCGCTGCAACGTTAGCGACCGTAGGAGTTTTGTCAACTGCATACGCTAACTCTTTCACACACTACATCATAACTTATGGACTTGTCACAGGTTAAATACATACATTCCATGTCTCCTTAATTAATTTGTGAACATATTCTATAGCTCTCGGAACGGGTATGGGCATTTCAGCGTATACCTTCGCTCTTAACAGTTATTTTCGGAAAAACAGGGTGAAGGCCGTCGGATATGCGCTGACGCTTTCTGGTTTCGGACCTATATTTATGCCGCAAGTGTTCAGTCTGCTATTGGAATCGTATGGTGTTAAAGGTGCTTTAATTATAGTAAGTGGAATTATGGCTCATGCATATGTAAGCGCCTCGATGCTACAACCAGTTAAATGGTACCTGAAAGAAGAGATTGTGGAAGAGAAAGATGAAGAAGCGGAAGAGAAATTATTAAGCGAAGGTATTTATTTTAGCTTATTTCAGAAATGTCACAATATATTGAGGGAACCACCTAATTATCTTAAAAACTCATTAAACTAATGTACTTACAATAATGGATTTGTGATCCTTAATTGCGTGATCCTTTTAGCATAATTCTAATTTTATGTAAATACATTTAAAAGCTAATGAGAATAAATATTTTTTAGAGCAAAAAAGTGAAGAAAACTCGAATCAACATCCAAAGAAAAAGCCAGTAAAGAAGCTATTAACACTAGAAGAAGCGGGATCTATATGTAGTTTACACACTCCATTAGATGGAAGCATACCATCTCTGTATCTCGAAGAATATCTTACATCAAGAAAGCAAACTGCTAAACCAGATTCGGCAAAATACTTAAAAGTTAGAAGCGAAAGCAATATTAAAGGAATGGTCTCGGGGGATCCTGACGATGTTGGCGTAAATTTGAACAAGAACCGCGCAACTTTCCTGAAAAATAACTACCACAAAGTATATAGCGATAGTAACATTAAAGGAATGACACTGCGTGATAACGACTTCGTCATAGATGTGAACAAGAATGAGAAGGAGCAGAAACACGCAAATATATTGAAAAGATTCGGCAAGACTATAGTCGAAGTCTTTGATTTGACGCTACTCAAAGATCCATGCTTCGTGAACATGATGATTGGGATGTCGTTGGCTGTATTTGCAGAGATTAATTTTTCAACGCTTACGCCTTTTATTATGTTAGATTATAATTTAAATACTCAACAAATTGCTACGTTCATCTCTGTACAGTCCATAACCGACATAATCTTCCGATTCGTCACGCCGTATGTGAGCGATTTGTTCAAGAAACCCGTGAGAGTTATGTATATATGGGCCTTGTCGTTGATGATCATATCCAGATTCAGTAAGTGAATATTAATTTTTTTATTCGAACTTTTCCAAAACTTAAGTAACATGAGAAAGTAGTAACTAATTTAAATGCATATATGCACATTTAGCACATTTAGAATTAAAAAAAATGTTAAGTGGATCTTTCCAATACTTAACATCAGAGATTGACACCAAAAATAAACTACTTTCATATGCCTAACAAATTTTATTAAGAACACAGTTATTCCAAGAAGGTAGAGACACGACTTTATAATATTTTCATCAGAATCCGATTCTTCTTTAGCTTTCCTTGTAAATCTGATGTATTTTTTTATATTTTTAAATGTGTCAAACAACATTTTTTTTCATAATATCCTAATTTTTTATTTTGCATAGTTCTGTTTTTAAAAGTAAATATTTACATGAAGTAATAAAACCAACTAAACGAAAAGTTATTAAAGTACCATTTATTCCAAGATCATATGGAAACAACTCTAATATATTTTTAGTTTCAGAATTTGTTATATTATTTTCGATTTCTAAAACATGTCGTGAAACGTTATTTTCATAGAATTAGGATTTGCGGTCTTTTCTTTAGTATCTTTTAAAGATGAGTTAAAAGGACTTTCAAACCCAAGCTAATTAAAACTATTAAAGTATCGATACCAATATCAATACCAATACATCAAGATTTTGCCTATATTGTCTTGGGAGTGAAACAAATAGACACAACCTTGGTAAACGTTTAGTATCCGGATTTGGTATTTCGCTTTGTATATATGTAAATCGAATTATAAAATTCGTTCTTTTGTGTTCGTAAATTGTAAATTTTCAAAAACATAAACATTCGAAATGAACAAATATTGGGTTGGCAACTAAGTACTTTCGGTTTTTACTGATAGAGAGCGTTGCTTTATTTTTTGTATAACGTATATTAGTGCTGTACTTTACCGTTTGTCGCGTGATACTAGTCACATTGACGTAACTTCAGAAGCAAGTAGTGCGTGATTTTTATTAAAGCTATTAGTTGTGGGTTAATCTTAAATGGAGTGCAGAAACGAACATTTTCGACATATTTTACTATTTTATTTCCGTAAAGGAAAGAAAGCTGCTGCGGCTCACAAAAAGATATGTGAAGTTTATGGTGCTAATCGCTTAACAGAGTGCACGTGTCAGAATTGGTATAAAAAATTCCGTTCTGGAGATTTTTCCCTAAAAGATGAGCAACGTTCTGGTCGGCCTACTGAAGTTGATGATGACAAAATCAAAGTCATAATTGAAGAGGATCGTCATATAATTGTTCGAGAGGCTACGGAGGGGCTACATGTATCGCACACAACAATTGAAAAACATTTAAAATGTCTTGGGCTAGTTAAGAAGCTTGATATTTGGGTACCTCACGAATTGAAAGAAATTCATTTAACACAAAGAATCAACTTTTGCGATATGCACCTTAGACGAAATGAAACCGACCCTTTCTTAAAAAGAATCATCACTGGTGATGAAAAATGGGTCCTGTACAGTAACATAGTTCGAAAACGATCATGGAGCAAAACGGCCAGAATTGTCAAATCGAACAGGTGTAGTTTTCCACCAAGATAATGCAAGGCCTCACACATCTTTGGCAACTCGTGGGAAACTATTGGAGCTTGGCTGGGAAGTGATGCCACATCCCCCATACAGCCCTGATCTAGCACCATCTGATTACCATTTATTTCGAAGTTTGCAGAATTCTTTAAATGGTAAAACTTTCACAAATGACGATGTCCTTCACTCGCACCTGGTTTTTTGCTGATAAGGACCATAAGTATTTTATTTTATACTACAAAACCGAAAGTACTTAGTTGCCAACCCAATACATAATGCGGTGTTCCTGTGCGTTTACGTTTATGTATGACTGACGTAACTGTTATGTACATTTGGTAAAAATTTAACCTGCAAGTATATGTTATTTCTTTTTGTCACTTTTCCCGATACACGTTTATGTTTTTTGTAAATTTACAATTTTCATCAGGAAAAAAATTTACGTACCCTTGAAATAAAAATGAAATCCGTGTATTATAGGGCAAAGAAAAGAAAGAAAAACGATTAAATAAATAATAAAGAATGGGGAAAGAATCAATCGAAACGTCGTTAATATGAACGAAGTGTCGTTTTATTAACCCTAATAGTCGAAAACCTAAACACAAGCGAATAAAATTTATAATTAGAATGAAACGATCAACGTATTGACAAAAGAAAAGAATATGTAAATCTAATGTTATTAATGATTCTCTTTTCCTAACATGTCGAAAAATGTTTGATTATTCAGGCCTATTTTTGATCTTAAAAATTATCAAATTATCAGTTATTTCAATATTGTTTAAAACACGATTCGAATATGTTTTCGTTAGCATCCAATGTTACATTATTTTCTATTTCTAACGTACATCGAAAAATGTTTCCAACTGAACCAGAAGTTGAAAATTATCAGTTATTTTTAAAATTATGTAGATACGGTTGTTTTCTTTATCAAAATACGATATATGTATTTATGTACATATGTATAAATGCAATATTATATTATTTTATATTTCTAAAATACATCGAAAAATATGTGATTATTCCGATTTAATTTTTGATTTCTAATTTGCTCCATTAAATCTGGATTTATAATTTTCCTTAATTTTATCTTCGGCATTTTGCATAAGAATAAAGCGCCGTTGTGCTGACGGTTTTCCAATATTTTTATTATTATACTACATTTTCAACTACGTCTCGGATTCAATTTTGAGTTCATACAAGCAAATTTATTCCGTTTAACATATATTACTTGGCGAACTTTTAAATTGCGTAAACATTAGCACTTACATATAACATTATTACATTCAATAATCATTCTCGTAATTGTTTAGGACAAAGTGCGCCTCATTTTTGGCCAATTTAAGTACTTACAAACGTCAACCAATTAAGGAAATTATGTTTTGCGGGTAATAAAATAGATGCTTGAATATACAATCAAAGTATATAATCTTAATAGAAATTTCGAGAGCTCTTATATTTTATACGATGCTTACACAATTTTTGTTTAATAAATGATGCAAACTCAATGCGATAAACTAAGCCACTTTCCATACTCCTTCAACACAGTCGCCAGGTAAAGAAAAAGCGATAAGGTATGTGTTTTTTTTTTGGAAGGCCATCGATAAATTAGTTTTGTTTGATACTATACAGGTCTTTAAGCCTCTCGTAGTTTTTCTTTGAAAATATGAAAGAACGAAACCAGGACAGTCACTTCTCAGTGACGTTCTTTGGTGATTATTCATGACCGGAGCATCTCAAATTTAAAAAACACTCAATGGTTTTAGCTTTGTAATACCGCATCTTGTTGGTGTGCGAAGTACTTTACTAAAAAATATTTGTTCATTAAAAAAGAACGAAAATGGCGTTAGATTCGTATTTTTACCAGTGCAAACATCATCTGCTCGAATCTGATACAAGACTGTCCAAGACCTGCCCAAGAATAGCTTAATACGTGTTTTCTGACTTGAATATTAAATGTAAAGAACCGATCTTAATAAAACTTTGGGGCATATCCTTCAGATATATTTAAAAGCGCAAAAATCGATTTTTTAACCTGACTTCGTATAACCCAAAACTTGAAATTCTTGGCAATTTTCTTGTGGACTATTTACACCGATTAAAGTAGTCCCAATAACAATTTAAATAGCTAGTTATAACTCCTTAAGGGGTCTTTACTACATTTCTTAAAAAATACGACCGAAAATAAATTATATATTTACTTTTCTTTACAAAACATTGCTAAAATTCTTATTGTTCCCTTACAGCTTTATTCTTGACCGACGATTACATACCATTATTAGCCTGTTCTGGGTTCATTGGACTTGCTAGAGGATTCAGAACGGTTTACTGGGTTTTGGTAGTTCCTAGTAGTGTACCAATTGAAAGGCTACCTTCCGCAATGGGTCTTCAATACACGTGCAATAGTATATTCATGTGGGTTGGAGGACCATTTTTAGGTAAGATATTCTTTAAGTAAACAAATTTTAACTTAACATTAGCCAAAAAAAGTCGGATATGAAAAGGAGAGGAAACGAAAATTTTAGTTTGAAGACCATTTTAGAAATTTAAGTAAGTAATTATTTTGCAGTTTCTATTATTTCCACTGTTGTGGTTACAACGCCGTAAAATTCTGTTCAATTTAGTGTGGAGTAGAATAGAGTATAATCATCTGATTTCTCACGAGTGAAAGCGTCTACTCAACTGAAATTATTACAAAACTTCAAGCAATCTTCTAGAGACGAGAGAGTACGTTTAGTACACGAACCACAAGTACCACGAGCTACGACTTCATATGGGTCAAAAAGTCGATGCTGTTATTCAACAGTACGATAAGTAATTGAAACTTACTAATTCCTACTAGTTATGAAATGTGGGCGAATTATTTCGTTCTGAACTCAAGACGTGTTAGGGACTTATTCTACATTCATCATTTAGTCGTAATCCTATCTCCTCTTGTTTTTATTTACATCGGCCATCGAAAGAACTTTTAGATTGGAAAATATTCCATTCAAGTTATAGAAAAATATTCAGGAAGGGGTTCTCAAATACTCCAAAGACATCTCGAAGCTCGATGGACAAAATGTATCACTCTTACAAGTTTATTTTTTAAATGCAAAAAGTTTCGCTTTTTACATACAATCACAACTCATACAAAATCTACTAATAAATTTATTTTTCAGGTTTCGTAAGGGATATAAGTGGTTCCTTCAAGAAAAGTATACTCGTAATAAATTTAATGACATTCATCTGTATATGCATGTGGACTACAGAATTTACATATAAACACTTCAAGGAGAAGAGAGAAAAGGCAAAAGCCGAAAAATCTAAAGGATGACAGTAGGCCTTAAACAAATCGATATTACAAATTTATATTAAAACAGTATTTAAAAGCAGAAATAGTGCAATTTAATTTATTATTTATTAAATTAAATAGTTATCTCAATTTCTGTAAACTCAATGTATCTTTAAATAATACTTGTTTATAATAAGGTTTAGTGTTATACGGAGAAAAAAACTTAACTATACTGTACGAGATATTTTTGTATATTAAAAGAATAATGTTTATTAAATAAAAGAAAATATAAAGACTCCGAAGAGGTATTGTTAACTCCAGTGACCGCTGATCATAATAAAGAATCTTAATGAAATTAACGAATAATGACTATACTGTCAAAATTGTTACCATCATGACAGAGTTTTTGAACAGAAGAGTGTGTACCCCAATTAGAAGCGATTTAGAAGAAGTTTTCACGGTCACATATTTGAACAATGACAGTATTGTCAGAATATGGAATTTCAGCCGGACATGGTTAGGGAATGAATATACATACATTGCATTGCAGAACCGTTAAAGATATTTCCTTGGAAATAATATATCAAATATAGTAAGAAAAATTTCCAATAGATGACATAAACAAATTAAGAATTTAATTTAAAAGCTAACGATGTATTACTTAAATCTAAATGAGGTAAATTGAATTGGAAAGAATTACAAAATGTAGAATAGTACAGACTTAGTCTTTTTGGCTCTGGTGCGTGCAGATAGAATCGAATAGACGCGACGTGAGATACATAAGGCATAGGTTGAATTGAAAGCACTCACATTAAAAATTCTAAATATTCGTTCTCGTAAAAATTTGTTTAATTAATCCAATCATCAAATAATGAAATATTCCCTAAGTATTGCTTTACAATATTTTGTTACTATAAAGTAATTTGTTTTAAATAAACATGTTTGTATCTAGCGCCATTTTAAATGCTATTTCGTGTTGTGTAATCGAAATTTTAAAATATTTTCGTAATGCGCTGGGATACTGGTAAACTTTTGATTTTTAAATTCCAATGCTGCGCAACTTTCCCATATGCGATAGAGCATCAAAAAGAAATACTTCGGTATATAACACTAATATAGTATCTATTTTTATTACGGAGACGCATGTTAAAACCTAAAATTGTTCTAATGAATTGCGGCGTTTTCACCACCTCAACATGTTTCTCCGCATTAAAAATAACAGTTACGAGGGAGCGTTTTTATATTCGCGGAATGGGGGACAAGGGGTGGAAATAAAAAAACCAAATTATTTTTCTTTTTCAATATATTCACCTGCAAGACGGATACATTTTTCACATCTTTCAATTAATTTATTTATACCCTCATAAAAAAAATGATTTCTCTTTATCTGCAAAATACGCCGAAACTGCCTCCTTGACTTCATCATCGGCAGTAAATTTTTTACCCCGCAGCTCTTTTTTCATTTTCGGAAACAGGTAATAATCACTCGGAGCCAGGTCTGGGCTGTAGGGTGGGTGATTCACAATTTCGAAGCCCACCTTATGCAGGGCAGCTAACGCAACGCGGCTCTTGTGGACGGGTGCGTTGTCGTGCAAAAGCAGAACACCTTTTGTCAATTTTCCCCGTCTTTTCTCTTTAATGGCTTCTTTTAGTCGCTCTAATATTGAAGCGTAATATTCTCCGGTTATAGAAACACCTTTATCTTTATAATCAATCAACAATATTCCTTCCGAGTCCCAAAATACCGTTGCCATGAGTTTCCCAGCTGATTGTGACACTTTAAATTTCTCTGGAGGTGCTGTGCCCTTTTTATGCCACTGCATGGAGTCTTGTTTGGACTCAGGCTCATAATGATGAACCCAAGTTTCGTCTCCAGTAACAATTCCACTCAATACACCATCCTTGTCTTCATTACAGAGGTCCAAAAATGCACGCGAACACTCTACGCGCTGTTGTTTTTGCGGCGGCGTGAGCATTCTCGGCACCCATCTTGCGCTGACCTTAGACATGCCGAGATGATCGTGTAGGATTTTAAAAATTGTTGTATCGGATACTCCAACCATTTCTGCGAGTTGTTTCTTCTTTAGTCGAGCATCTTCGAGTACAATTTGTTCAACTTTTTGGATAAGTGCTGGCGTGATCACTTCAATGCTCCTGCCCGGCGTCGGGTCGTCTTCAAGAGATTCTCTTCCTTGTTTAAATAAACTATGCCACTTGTACACCATGGTTTTTCCTGGACAAGAGTCGCCGTAAACCAATGACATCTCATTCATTATGGTCGCGACTGATTTTCCTTGCCCGGTAAGGAACTTTATAACGGCACGATATTCGATTTTTTCCATATTTCACTTTTCACTCCTGATTATGTTACTTGGTTGACGATAGCTCAAAGACTAACTGTCTAATAACAATGAAACTTCGTATTTATACTAATCATGAGTCGCTGCACAGGCCACGCCCCCAATGCGCCTACTCACCCCTCTACAACCCGCTCATTCCGCGAATATAAAAACTCGTATGAGCATGCACTAGAGTGGACTACTCACACACAAAGTTTCGAATTTTTCTGAATATTCGAGTTGGGCACCTTTCCTTGTAAAAACGATAAGTGTATCGATAATTTCGAATGTATTCCGCAAAATAATTATCTGAAGAACAATAAAATCAATCCGGATGTGTACGTATGTACAGCACTTCGAGTAATTGTAGATTGTTGTTTATAATAAAAATATATAATGTAAGTGTAGTTGTTGTTTTAATTTCACAGGCTCATTTTTAAGAACTTCAAGTTCATGCATATTTGAAAGTCGAAGATCAATTTTTCCAAAAGGAAATTCTAAGTCGATATTTTTCAAACGTTTTTAGTGTACCATACCGTCCAGTGACAAATTGAATGCTTAATGCTTTTTAGAAATTCTGCATCCAAATTTTCTCTCAGAAATATGTAGGAAAATAAGCAATAATGGTGCATTGCAAATAAAACTTGAACAAACGGAAATGAATGTGAAGGATGAATTTGAATAGTTGTACCAATTTGTCACTGTTCGGTTCTATTTTTGTTATAAACATTTCTCAAGTCTATAGGATTAGTTATATACGATCGATATCTTGTTTTATGTAATAGTCATTACTGCACTGAAGACTTGTTCCACCAAATGAGCGGGAGGAAATGCTATAAGAAATTTCTGCGCAATACTCCATAAAACAGAATACAGTTGAAATATCTGTTTCTGCAGCTAAGATGCAAGAAATGCAATTTTCAATTGGTAGTGTTTCAACATAATGGTATTGTTACTAACATTTAAAAAAATATATTAGTTTTGAAGACAACCCAAAGATGTTGTGAGTTAATATTATTTTTTAATAAAAATTATTTTAATGATATCATACTTTTTACACAGGTAGTTTCTTGGAAAAACATAATTGTACTGCACTAAAGTTAACTTGCCATGTTTTTTTTCAAATTTCAGATCTATAGAACACTGTATATAAGAGATACAATAAATCTTCAAAGTATTTTAAAATACATCTATTTAATTATTCCTTCCACCGCCTAACGCTTTTTAATGCCGTTCTCTAAATACAATACTTTGAGAACCATTTTTCTAAATTAACAAATAAAGTAGCAAACTTACATCCGCAAAAATATATACACAAGTGTGTATAGAAATGCCTGGCTACAAAACTGTTTCATTTCATTTATTTATTTGAAACGTAGATCCCGAGATACGCCGGAATTGTAAACGAATGATTAAGTTTGTGAAAAACTGAAACTGCGCAAACGCATTTTATTGAAACTAACACGTAATTTTTTAAAATTCATTGAGAATATGTAATTACATTTTAATTTTCACTAGATATGTAAGTTTTCTTCATTAAGTTATGATCTATTGACCGTTTAATTAGGGAGTTTCTTTCATAGCCTATAAAAAGTAACTCGCGAAAGAATCTATATTATTATTTTCTTAATTTGTAAATTACAGAAAAGATAAATAGGTGTTGGAAGTAGTATCACATTATATATCATTTCCTTAACATTTTTATTCCAAAAAAATATCTACAGGATAGAAGATTTTCCACTTAACAAGAAATTAATTCTGCAATAATAACGATAGTTGGTGGCCTGCGTTCAGAGACCTGATTGTATTGATTTAAGAAGTGAAAATTCATTCAATACAATTTTTTCCATACGTGAATTTAAAAAAATATTTCTAAATATTTATGGAGTCATCCTCGTACCACCTAGATTCCAATAAATGTCTACCAATTAATCGCCAATTTGAAATTAACAAGATTTATTTAAGTAGATCCACATTACAGTCTCCTCTAAACGGTAATCATTTGATATCTATCTCGAACAAAATGTGCAAATTCATCCTTTAGTGCACCCGTTAATCATTTTGTATTACATAATATCTATAGATTATCATATTTATCATCATCGAATGAATAAATACGTAATCATACAAAATATTTTTACGAGATAAATGAATATTTAACAATACATTTCACGCCTTTTAACGTGCCCGTGATTATTATTATTCCAAATATTAAAAATTTATCTTGAAAATGAATACTTTGGACCTTGTGACTTGAGAAAGAATACATGACAAATAGATATATTAAAAAAGATGACTGGGTATTAAGAAACTGTATACCATGAAATATATAAATTAGGATACATATGTATGTGGAACTATTTCTCATATTATTGTTAAGTGTTCGTTAAAATAGTGAATCTATTATCCATTTTCATCGTCGCATATACATACTAGATCGAAATTTCGTCAAATTTACTGTTCTAATGCTCCAAACAATATTTGATGGCTGTGCTAGTGTGTTTAAAAAAACTCATTTTCATAGATAGGTACTTATCGAATGTTAGTGATATAAGTTTCTGGTGGAGGATTCAGTTTACATTATAATGTCGAAAGTGAAAATGATTCCTCCAGATGGAGGATACGGGTGGATGATAGTTTTATCATACGCACTTCATCATGTAAGTTAAAATACAGTTAATAAAGACCAGTAAATACAAATTAAAAAAATAAATTGAGTACGATTTAAAAAAATAATTTTGTTTATTTACTATTACTGTATAAAAGACATTTATTTTCTTGTCATATGTAACGCGACCCCTAAATAAACAATTTTATAGATTTTTTCTTTTTATTTTTTTACGCGTTTTATCATTCATCATTTAAGTTAAGATACAATTCATAAATTCAAGCAAATATCTCTGTACATTTTGTAAACAGAATTTGTACACAAAAACAAAAATATGTACAAGGTAATTCAAACTTGGCATCACTTTATTTTTTTCTACACACACAATTTGGTAGCTTCTGTATTCCCGTCGCAAAAAATTCACTTGCCTCAAAAAACTTTTTGAGTGACTCAAAGAGATGACTTGATCGCTCGGGGACAGGTCCAGGCTACTTCAATCCAATTTAACCAATGCAGTGTTCGTTAATTGGGCTGTATGTGGGCGAGCGTTATCGTGTAGAAGAAAAACATCCATGCTTAAGAAACCGAGAACCTTTTTGTTCTCATAGTCAGCTTAACCTTTCCAAGAAGCTCAACTTATTAAGCTAACTTAATAGTTTCTTATTCTTCGAAATAGTCGACGCGATAGCGCCCTAGGATACAGGCGCCATCACTTTATCAGTCGATGCTTGTGTTTTACATTTTTTGGACGAAGATTAACTAGAGTGACGCCATTCCATGCTACCATTTTTGTTTTCTGTACCCAAGTCTCATCAGCTGTATATGTTCATGCGTGATAAAGAGACAAAAAAACTCATACTCGTAGTTTCCAATTCGTAAAATTCATCTTTGCAACCTTCTTACCTCATAAATAGCATAAATTTTAGAACATACTACTGTGGGCAAAAAATAGTGAGACTTTTTAATTTAAATTTCGCGCGAAAACCCATTCGTCGAAATATTTTTTTTCTAGGTTGGTATGATTGTCAGTGACATTTGTGCCAAATGTCACATCAAAATAATCATTAGTGTTTAGTATACGCTTGTCTTTCTGAAGTACAAAAAGTGCATTCGGCGATTTTTACAATGAGTGAAATTATTCAACAAAAAAGTTCCATTAAATTTTGTGTACGGAATCAAATTTCTGGTGCCGAAACGTTCAGAATGTTGTAAAAGGCATTCGGTGATAATTGTTTGTCGCGAGCAAGTATTTTTGATTGGTACAAATTATTCAAAGAGGGTCGAGAACGCGTTGATGACGAACCACGTCCAGGACGGCCATTAACATCAACTGATGATCAACACGTCAATAGAAACAAGGAATTGGTGCTTGAGAATCGACGATTAAGTCAGGGACCTTACTGTCATCGCTATAATACCAGCAGGATCAGTGAAAACCATTTTGAAAAATCATTTGGACCTAAGAAAAGTGAAAGCACGATTTGTTGACGTCAGTGATATAATGCTTTCCGACTATCAAGACAAAATGAAAGGCATCATAACTGGAGATGGGCCGACAACTCTTGGTTTTTGCACCACGATAATGCACCGTCGCATATTGCATTAATTCTTCGTAAGTTTTTCGCCAAATTTTCAACCAATATCGTGAAGGTTATTCCTAAAATTGACTTTAACAACTGTTTCGGGAATTGGAAGAAACGTTGGCACAAGTGTATCGTGGCTAGGGGGGGATTACTTTGAGGGGGACGAAATAGATTTGGAAGAATAAATTAAGAATTTAAAAATTATGAACAAAGTCTTACTATTTTTTGCCCACAGAGTATTTGTATATCACCAGCATAAGTTAAAATGGAATAATAAATTTAAATGAAGGCCGTTGATGAAGGGGATAAAGAAAAGTGGCCTAGGCGTGTACAGGCGGAGCAAAACCTAAGAAACTGTGCTTGATGGCACATTATATCAAAAGCATGCGAAAGATCTATGTATAAGACATTTATTTGTCCGCATTTGTATAAAGCCTCATATATGTTTAGAAATAGTGCAGATATTAGTTGAGGTGGGTTTGTAACGAACGAAGTCGTCTTGAATTGATGACAAAAACGACTACTAGATATTCTGGTAGAGAATTTTTATAATTTATGAAACCCCATGTCGATGATGGATTTGACAGGGTTAGATTGGAAAATGACAGACAGAAAAATAGAGTGTAAGAAGCAAGAATTATTGGGGAAAAAGAAGGGATAGGCCATGCAAATCATGAAACGGCAACTTTACAGATGTGTCACAAAGATGAGGAAACGCACGGTAGGAGACAGCGCAGCTGGCCGTACTATATGTAGCAGAAGACGTGTTAAGATCATATATTGGTGACATTTTTACGTGCTTATATATCAAAAGAAAATTTTAAATACTTTGGTGAGAGTTATCATTGGTGAACATTGAGAGTAGTACAGCTAATCTTATACTAATTTCAATCTAATATTCTGTTGTCAATGTAGGGCAGATAACATACTTCACATAAGAGAAAATACGAAAGAAATTTTAAACGATTTATTGCTTCAATCTATGATAATTAATCCTCCCATTTGCGAAAATACCTAGTTTGCTAAAATGTGCCGCAAGAAAAAATGATCCAATTAGATACAGAGGCTATTTGTTCTTATCTAAAACTAATAAATATTGCGCCATATTGCAAATGAATTATTTTCTATGAAAATAAATGTGTACTATTTCAAATTATCTACACATTATAGCGAATTAATAAGTTTTTGCAGAAACTAAAGCTATGGTGGGAAGTATTTTCTGGCGTGTAAGTATAGATAATGCCGAAACTCAAAGTCTATAAAGAAAATCCGTCTATCCTTTGATATTGACGTTTCTAATTTATAGTATTTATCAATTAGTGTCATGCAGCTGATTGCGTGTCATTAACGTGAACCTTATCAACATATCTTGTGCATATTTTTTGATAACAAATCCCTTTCTCCATTATATTACGCACGCATCATTTAATTTAATTTATAGATATTTTATAAAGCCATCAAAGAGTTATTTTAAATTGGAGGCGGTAAAAATGTCCTAAATAGTTTTGATATATTTCCCTTTCTTAATGTTTTCTTTACTAAACTATACAACATTATTATTAAAACATTTACTTTAGGCTGCTTGGTCTTACATTTTAGACTATTTTTAATCAAATTTGGTAGGTGGATGATTAACCAAGAAGGCAATGAAGAAGTCCCTTATTACGACAATGGTTTGTATTCTAAATACGTATTTCGAAAACTAAACTGTCATCAGTAGTAGAAAAATATATGTATAGTGTTTCAATTTTTTCTCCTACTGAAGATTATTATTATTATATTTATTCGATGTCCATACAAATACACTTAGTGTCTATGTTTCGTGTTTATATTTTTTTCTTACTGAAGATGGCAGTTTAGCTGCTGAACTACATATTTAGGATGTAAACATTACTGTGGTGGGAGCGTTATCATCTCGGTTATTCACGTATCCGTTTCCAATGTATTTACATATGTAGATGATTATTTGATAATCTACATATGTAAATACATTTAATTTAGTAATATCAAAAGATGCGCGATTATGTTCTCAAAGGAAGTATTTTCTTAAAACTAGAACACTACCCATCGGTAAATATTTTATCGTGCTATCCTGAGGTGCAGATGTATCCCAATAAGAAAATCATAAAGCTTTTATTTTGTATGTACTAAAAACATTGTGAGAAACCTAGACTTTAAGTAAACGATCGATATCAACTTCGAGTAACTTCAAGTACTCAGAGTAAACTTTAATTTATGATCCAAACATTTATAAGCATGCACTTCTGACACGAATTCCGCGACTTGCTAACTTTTTTCTGGGACAGAGCGAACATCTACCAGAAGATGATAGTTTAGGTATTGAAACATTAAATTCTGACTCTAATTTTAGTACTTTCTCAATAACAGGTCGGAGTTCTGCGGGCAAAATAGGGATTCGTAGGGCGTTCTCTCCTAAACGTAGTTTCAGGTTTATTTTATAAATACGTTCTTCTTTTGGATGTGTTTTGTTTTTCTGGAGAACCCTAACAAGCGATATTTGAATAAACTCTAAGTGAATTTAAAAGATTGTAAAATATTCTCATTGGCCAGCATCTTGTTCTCCTAGCAACGGTATAATGATAGACCAATTGATCGAAAATATTAACTCCACCCTTAAGCCTTGTTATAAAATTGAACTATTTCCGAAAGACTTTACGAATTTGGTTTATCATCTTCGGAATACATGGTATACCACATAAAAACAAGCTTTTTTGCTTCGAATTTGGAGGACAATAAGAATGTACGAGATATTAAAATCACTGAAAGTCCTTTTTTCTTTCTTTAAGTTAAATAAATGACTGTAGTATTCAGTTTTACTTTTCCTTAGAATTCAGACAATGATAACAAAATTATGATCGTGAGGTTTTCTAATAGTAACAGTTAACTAAATTTCGATTAGTACTAAATTTGGTCTAGTAAGATTTAATAAGCTATTTTAAAGAATTAAAAATACTCATACTACTTTATTGTTGACCGCGAATCCATAAATTACGAATAAATACAAAATTCTACCATTGAGGTGGAAATGAAGGAAAATTTTTCTAGGAATTTTATAATAAAACTACTAAGAGATGCAATTTTATTGTTTCACTATTATCTTTTATCATATTCAGTATCAACCACCAATTGAAGTAGGTGATACAAAATTGTGTTATGCTGTTTATTCATATCTCGAACTAGGTCCGCTATCTCTGATACGTTTAAAAAAAATCGCGAAGTTGGTCATTAAATTTTGTGATGTCCAATTTAAAAATCAACGAATTGAACGAATAGCACTTTCATGCAGTTAAAATGCAATTGTATTGATTATTACGAAATGTCTAGTGATCTTTCAGGGTAGCCGATAACTAAAAGCTGTAACATCATTGAACATCGTATAGGAAAAAGTTCTTATATTTCCGAAACCTCTATTCATGTCCAATTTAAAAATAATGAAATACGACATGAAATCAATTCGTAATAAGTCATTGTTAATAGTTTATTGTCGTTATATTTAAAGAATTGAATGAACCTAATTTTGATCTACATTTTCTTGTTTGTAACTATAAAAATTATATTGATCACACACACATATAAATATATATATATATGTGTGTGTGTGTATGTGTATGTACATATGTAACATCGTTTCAATGTTTCTTATCAGAATAACTGTAACAGAATATACAACAACATGGACATGATTAAGTGGATGTATCTAGGTCGCAGACGTATTGATATGCACATATTCTTGCTACTGTTGTTGATATAACTTATAAAATGTACGAGGAAGACTAGAAACATTTTCTATTTAACAATGAAACAAGAGACTTACGAATTTTTGATTGTTTTTTGACTTCATAGCATCATAAAAAATTGTTTCTGATGATTTTCAAAAAAATACCAATTTCCTCTTTCAATTATCATCTGCAAAATGACGTCCTCTGAGATTGTTATTCAAACTTCTAAATAAAAGATTTAGATGATGTCAATTCCGAACTACATGGTAAATGAAGTAAAAGTTACACTCGCGAAGTAAAAGTTGGTTGCTTTGTAAACTCGTATTTTATTTTTGCATGCCATTGATGTACCCAAATTTCATCGCTTGTGTCTCATTTTTCATCTCTTAGTGTCTCCATTTAAAAATGCTACGTTGTTTTGAGAAATTTGGTATCAAACATTTTTTTCAGTGATCGGAACTCATTGAAACTTTTTCTATGATTACTTTATCATGTAAAATTCTTAAAACGTTTGGTTCATATACATTTATCTTCGAGAACCATTATTTCAACTTTAATCCAAACGTCAGTACTGGTTGCGTCTCTACGCTTTACTCTTCTTGGGAAGTCTTCAATGGATTCATGTCCTAACCGTAACCGTTTTGACCAATATTTTAAAGAAAAATGAATTGGTTTCTCGAGTTTTTTATTCTTTCCGGACTAAGATAAATAATTTAAATAAGTTTTGATATCAAGATCATTTTAAGGACCTTAATTTATAATAACGTTGGGATAGTGTCGATCCTTTATCGTTCGTTCTCATATTGCCAAATATACATATTCTGTTTCATCGTTTCTTTTATCTGAGGTACGGCGGCCTTTGTTTGCCAATAATATCGAGCATCAGGTAGATGTGCCACAGGCATATGAATTAGTACTCCCATAAAATTTCCTATGTCGAAAATTGTGGAGTCCAGGTTGTATTCGTTTTAATGATATTGAAGTTACTTCGCCTCGGCTATCATTGATGTTTTTATTGACGCATTTTCGAATGTTTTCCGCAATGACTCTTTGATAATTCCAATATTTGTCGCTTATGATAAATCTAGCTGTATCAGTGTTTCGGAACATAAGACGGAATAAGGGAGACGATTGGAACGATGGACTCCCGAGTTTCTTTATCAAAGATTACGAACCAGTTTTGTGTGACCGTCTTTTATATATTTTTAATCGATCTATGGAAACAGCTTTCTTGCCAAAATTGTAGGAAGTCGCTGAATATCGCCTGCTCTTAAGAAAGCAGGTTCTTCAAATATTTGTAAATATGGGTCAATCGGTATCCTTAGTAATTTTGCCAAAATTTTCAAGCAACTTGTATATCAGCAAATATACAATGTAACTGATGAATATAATGCTTGTAGTGTCACGTACAATAGCGGAGAAAGATAAAAAGAAAAATCTAGTACTTAATAACTTCACAAAAAAAAACTAGTAGAAGCAAAGGCAAACCTCCTACAAGACAAAGGAAAGAAATCAAAAAAGCAACTAGACAAGGCTAAAGAGAAACACAAGAAGTAGAAATCATGAATATCATTGGCAAAAATAAAAATATGAAAGTTCTCAAAAATAAAAACAATCAAGAGGTATTAGACAGAGATACTATGCTGAAAGAACCGAAGAACTACCTATATAGATAAGTACGTAGCTCCAATATAGAACCACCTGAAGATATTAGGACAGATCTAGAGAGAACGATATGAATGTAAATTCTGAAGAAATGCCAAATATTGGCAGTTGAGGGTGTTCCCGTTCGTAGCGTTGAATACAACTCCGAACATCGTCTAGGTAACTTTGCATCGAAAGTTGTAACGTTTCCGTAAAAGTTTTCCCCAATTTCGTGCAAAAATGTACGTTGCATTGTTGCTCCATAAAATTGCAAATTCCAATAATCTTTACGATACTAAAAAACTTTGCATTTAAACAAGAATAACACAAGAACTAAATGAAAACATGTGGTTATGCGGGAGGTCATGGCGGACACAACGTTGCCAACTGCGCGTCACTAAGTCTCTCCTTTGGTGCGTAATTCAAAATGTCCGATTATTTTCTATATTAATATTACAATGTATTTTTGTACATCATCAGTTTGAATTCCACCACTACTAAATCAAGAATTATCTGTTCAATTACGCTTTTCTTTTTTGGCTTTCAAGTGAGTATGAGGACGATTATTTCTACATTGCCTCTCCGATAATATTTTTATGTAAATAATAATTCCTATTCTTCTTCTTAATTCCATTAATTTCTGTAAATTTTTCCGAAATTTCTATACCTGTATATCAGAAAAAATCGTCATTTTCGATGATCGCTTTTTATTTAATGAAACTTACTTATCAAAGATAAAAGCGTGACAGAACAGACTATCCAATAAAATAATGTTCACATCAAACATCATTATAGATATTATTCTATAGTTTATTAGATTTCGATGCATGAGAATGTGAAATTATATTTCGGAGTATCGCACAATTTTTAAGGTCAATTCTTATCAATAATTAAATTTCGCGATGATATAAGTCCGTAAAGGAAATGTTTTAGCAAGTCATTCTTTGAAACTGTATGACGAGCTTCTCGTAAATTCAAAGATTAGTTTTATAGTTATGGTGGAAAAAAAGACAGTGCCCCCTGATGGGGGATACGGATGGGTTATAGTTGGAGCTGTTGCACTAGGGAATGTAAGTTCTTCTTTACGTTTTAATAAAGTAAAAATTATTTATGTTTGAATTGTGAGAAATTTTAAACTTTATTATAGGTTACTGTGATCTAACGTTTCAAAAATTTTTCTAATTACACCCTTAATTATACACAATGTATTTTGTGAAGCTGTAATATAAACTAAAATGGGTTATTATTTCGGTTAAACTGATTATAAGGTCGATGATGTACTTATGTAACAGATATCAAATGTTTTATACAATTACAGTCATTAATTAAATACAATGTTTCACGTTCATTTTTTAATATTTAATATTTTTAATGATTTTGAATTTACAGAAACTATTCCCAATAAAATATTATTATCATTACCATCTCTTATTTTAAATTGGAATAATTCTATTACCTCTCACTTCATTGTGTGCTTCGCTACGTTTTATTTTTGAAATAATTCAGAACATATTCTATTCGTTTTTTCTCTTTTCCTTCTAGAATCTTATTTTTCAAAAGATCGTTAGTATATTCTGGTACATAGACTTCCGCGGTCGTGATCCATACTATCTCCTTCTGGGCTTCCGGGCTGGCACTGCGTCACTGGTATAACTGCCGAAGTTTCGTACCCACTCGTATGAGACATCTTCAAGGCTCAACTACTGCTACTGTTTGTCGCACTGAAACAATTTCATTGCAACAAACAGTAGCAGTAGTTAAGCCCTGAAGAACTCCATACGAGTGGGTACGAAAGAGGAAGATAGTATGTACATCGGTTTTTTAAATTAAACTTTATTTTTGAAAAGTATTTTATTATAAATTATTGGTTTTTCATATGTGCTCAACAATTTTATATCAGGTTGTTACATATGAAATGTCCGATTTTGTAAGGAATAAAAAAAAGTCTAAATTTAAAAATATATAAATATTTATTCTGCAAAATAGTCTCCTCTTACATCAATAGTTTGTTGCCAACGGCCTGTAAGCTGAAAAATGTCCTTTGAAAAGAAATCTAGGTTTTGACGGCTCACATATTGCTCAAACACTGCTATTACAGACTCCCGGTCAGGGAAGTCCCTATTTTTTAAGTGATTGTCTAAACTTCGGAAAAAATGAAAATCAGTTGGCGAAAGGTCAGGTGAATAAGGTGGGTGAGGGAGAATTTTGTAACCAAATTCCGAAAGTTTTTGGATTGTCTGTCGTGCAACATGACGTCTTGCATTATCATGAAGAAATATGGGTCCATATCTACTGACTAGTGAGGGCTGCAAGCGGCTCAATTTTTCATGCATAGTTTCCAGTTCGGCACAATAGGACGCTGCCGTGATGGTTTCATCAGGTTGCAAAAATGAATAGTGAATAAGACCCTTACTAGTCCACCATACGGTCACCATAATCTTTCGCGGGTGAAGTGATGCTGTCTTGATGCTTCACCTCGATCTAACCATTGTCCTGACCGTCTCCGATTATCATAAAGTATCCACTTTTCGTCACACGTTACCACTCGATGAAAAAACGGTTCAACTTTCTGTCGATTAGCCAAAGAGGTAGCCACCTCTAATCGACGGAGCTTATTGGCTTCCGTTAATTGGTGCGGCACCCATCGATCGAGTTCCTTCACTTTGCCAATCGAAGAAAGGTGACGACTAATGGTGGCAATGGACACTTGAAATGTTTCTAAAAGGCTACGCACTGTTGTCGACGGATTACTTTCAACTCCTACACGCAGCTCGTCGTCATTAACGGTGCTACGCGCATATCCGCGAGGCCCATTTTCCAAATCAAAATTTCCCTCGCTGAATTTTTTAAACCATCGCCGTAATGTGCGTTCATTACACGTGGTTTCACCGAACGTCTGATTAATTTCTCGCGTTGCTGCAGCTGCATTTAATCCCTTTTTAAATTGAAAGAGGTAAATTGCCCGAATATCTCTTGCCGAGAGCATTTCCATAGGCGAGACAGGGACAGGTGTATTAATCTTTCCAAGAAATGGAACCTGATAGAAGTAGCGCCTTGTCTTATTCCAGTTTTCACTTCTACTAGTGACAACAGCTAATCACTATGGCTTCGCACATTATTTACATATTCTTCTAATATTTCGTATGGTGCTAATACATTCCATATTTCATGTATATTTAGTGACTCAAAGATCTTAGCTAACCCGTTGATATTAATGTATATTTGAGCCCTCTATATGCAAAACGAGACATCTGCAAAAACCATTTTTTTAGAGAGAAGTTAAACACGTTTTGTGATTTCAGTTTTCATTATATTGGATAATGCTTTTTTAGGGGTGTTCAGAATAGTTTTTGGGAACAAACGCTACAGACAATTTTTGAAAAATAAAAAGGAAATTAGCACAAAAAAATAAAATTAGATTGCAAAAATGTCAGATGTCGCACTTTGCATCTAATATGGATATAAATGTCGCATTTTGCAGTTCATGAAAAGTACACTGTAAATTTTCAAAAGATGATTTTATTAATACAATACAAATCTGAAACATAATAGTACAAAGTGAATAATACAACACAAACTAAATTGTTTAATACAACCAACTGAATTGTGGACACCAGAAGAAAATAAACAATATTACAGTTTTAAATCTGCTGTATCTTCTTCGATATCAGTCTCGTAATCTAGATCTTCAGCTGAAGTTTGAACAACATTTAGATTTTTCTTTAAAAACTGCAGGTTTTCATTACTTTCCCAACTTTCTCCATAGTGCTCAGTTATTAAATTTTTAATACTTCTTATTTTATCAGGCTTCAAATTAATACCACTCTTGAGCTTGTCGGGATTTATATTCTTTACTGACAATTTATTTCTGCAAAGGGACATATTCGTTCCAAGGTCAGCTTTATAATGAGGTTCTCCTCTGACTAGTACTTCTCCTTGCTTATTTTTACTTATTATGATACGCTTTGCTTGTTTGATTTTAAAATGCCAATTTGAAGTAGGTTTTAAAATTTTTTGAGCTTCACTTCTCCAGTCATAAATTTCATAGTCTTTTGCAAGTACCTTGATAGTTGAGAATTGACTAATCACATCAATGTAGTCTTCCGGTTTTACTATAGTAGCTATTTTCTTAATTTTCCTTTCGATCATACCAAATACCCTGTCAGGGGGCATAAAGGAGTGGCCAACTACTGGAAAAACCAATTCAACTATTTTGATATTATCAGGGGCAATCCTTTTTAACCATGACATCACCATCGCAATAACTGAGCTATTCTTGTTTTGTCCACTGCAACTATCTGCTACAAGTCGAACAGTTTTAACACTCTCACAAAAGTTATGGTTTCTTAGATGGTAGTAAATAGCAGATGCAATTTCATTTGAACTTCTGTGCCTATCACACTCGCTCCAGATATAAGAAAAAACATTTGAAGGAGAAAGGTTTGATTTTGAATGTCCTTCCACAATTGTAAAGTTATAAAGGTTAATTTGCATACTGAAGTAGCACTTTTGGTGAGGTATCTTGGGTAAAGGTAAATTTTTTTCGCAGTCATAACTGAAAATCTGTATTTCGTTATTGTCTTCTCTCAACATGTCATAGAAACATTTAGCACGCAGCTTATGAACACGTTGCTCAGTTATGTATCGAGTCCTTAAACTGCTATTGGTAGCAGTCTTCATTTTTTCTGAAAACTGCAGGCACGTAGAACAAACGTCGGTCTTTGGGCTACCAAATCCGATATTATAATTAGTATTAAAAATGTATCTAAAATAACATACTTTGGTTTGCAGTAATGTGTTATCCTTCATTGTATTGTTATACATTTTACAAAGGCGCGTTATGTTGAGCTCACAAGGCAAATAACGTCTATTAGACTTGTTGCGACGGTAGTGTGACTCTGCGCAAGTAAGGGATTCAATAAAAGATTTAATCGAATTTTTTTTCTCATCGTTTTTATTTTTAACGCGATCGCCGCCTCTTGTTTCCTTGGGCATTTTACCAGTTTCAACATATTTCTTTATCATTCTACTAACTCTGTCCTTTGTAACTCCAAGAATGGAAAGAAACAGTTTTTTGCAAACAGGCACAAGCAGCCCATCTCTTCTCTTAACTTTATATTTAATGCTACATGACTTAGGCTTTTTTTTAACACCATTATTCTTTGGTTTTGTTACCCTAGCAGGGGTTTTAATTTCGCAGTGGGCAAGAATAAACAGGTCTTGTTTAATTTTATTTACTGTGGCATAAAATGATTTATGAAAACACATAATATCTTGCATTGTGAGAAGAGAACACTGGTATGGCTGATATGGTTTTCCGTTATGTTTACAAACAGGCAAATCGGGCAGTGCTTTTGCAGAATGTCTAAAATCGGGTAATTAATTTGAAGACAATACTAATTAAGGTTATGTTGTAACTTACCGTGCTTTTTGTGCTACAACACGTTTCCAAGCACTAGGATTCAATTTTCTTTTTCTACTTTTATTTAAACCGCACGCTTCTATTTTAATTTCTTCCATGGCATACAGATACATTGTATATAAAAGTAAGAAGTTCACAAAACACCAACGACTATACTTTCAAACTGCAGCTACACAATTCGAATAAACAGTGTGCAATTAAGGGTTGCGGAGTCATACCAGAAGAAACTAGTCACATGGGTCCTTTGCATGTGCTCTATTGGTGGAAATGTACATGTCGCGTTTTGCATTTAAGTAGTTTAGTTTTATGTCGCATTTTGCATCTGATGCAAACTTTTAAACCAGTAAAACTCATGTTAGATGTCTTATTTTGAACATGAATTATAGTGCAACCTGTGGCCAATGAAACTGGGAATGCAACGTATAATATATCTCATTTTGTCAAAAATGTGAGATGTCGCGTTTTGCATCTAGGGGGCTCATTTACTACGTCATTGTGCTTACGAGGTCAATACCCAATTTTTTTTCTTAATATTATTTATTACTTTTTATCACCTTCAATTAAAACCACACCAATGTACTTGCTTCACAGTTCAACATTAATATTGTTTAATTTATTACCAATATTCTACCTAAAACATATATTTACCAAAGTAATAATCATCCTCTAAATGTGTGACATGTTATTACAATTATCATTACCTGTCGGAGCACATTTAATAGCAAACAAGATAAGAACTTATCAATACTATTAATATATTATACATTCCGTAATTTAGTAGAAGATAAATATCTGTACACGATATACATTTAAAGGTGGCGAAACAGAAACATTACTTAACGATATTCACACAGAAAAATTAATTGTTGCTTGGTATGTACACAAGTATATAAAACCGTCGTCTAGTTTTATAACTGTACTTGTAAATTATACAACATTTACCAGGCTAATTAATTAAGGCCAACTGGAGTTAATATATTTAGCATTTATTGAGATTTATTGTAATTGCGTTGCAACAAAGAAATCGTATATTACTAGAACCATATATATGTAACTCATATTTTTATTTTGGAGTGTTTGCAACAAGTTAAACGTATTTTCCAGCAAATTTCCTGTTTATGTCTACGAATAAGAAAAAAAAGCTTATTCTTGAAAATATGGTGTTCAACAAGAAATTACGTTTTTTATTATCGAGTATTGGTAATGATTGTTGGTTTTACACACCAACCGTGCTCGATATATACTAACGTTCATGGAAGTGCCAAGTTCTTAGATAAATGTATTCCTAGAAAGAAGGTTTGTTGCCAAATTTCTATTGTTTGTTTTTGCGGACGGTTTGTATTACTTGGGAATACCAAATTACTTGCCCTTGGAATTGTTTACAACGATGAGAGAAATATCAAAGTACAAATTGTACTTAAATGTGCTATAAATATAGTTCAGTCATTGGTCGTCACCTATAGAGTATGTTAATAGATCATTGTCGACGTGATTGTCCGTGTTTGAAAGTTAAACGTTTTTTTTAATATTAAGCAATCGTATTTTAAAATGCCGAAAAGGAAATCAATACAATGGTATTGAGAAAACCATCGTCGTGACGAGGAAATCAGGAAAAAAAGGTTACGATGGGCGCAAAACTATCAAAACTGAACGCCAAATGATCGGGCTAAGGCGAAGGTAAAGAAATCGCATTCTGCATGATTCTTCTTACTTAAAACTTAAATAAATAAAATTCCTTTTTTCCTAAGAATAGCGGTTGAGATTTTCGACCCCTTAAGTTTCTAAGATGAAGGATCGCTGGTTTCTGCATAACTTCTTTCCAAGTCTATACATATTGTGAGACGACACTGTACTTCTTTAATCCATTATATGTACTACGACTTATCCAGCCCTTCCAAACGAACTATCGTTTAGTTGATATCCTAGTTATTTAATGTAAATCTCTTTCCTACAAGCCTTTTCATAATATTTGAAGCCGCATCTGCTGAATAAGGTAAATGCTCAAAAATTTTGTATCGTAATTTCCTGAATTTTTCTTAAAATAATTGCAAAAAGAGTAACAAAACTGTAAGTAATTTATCATGGAAAAAAGAATTTTCTTTTTCATTAAATGGAGTCATTTTTTTCATCCATTTCTTCATTTAAATAAAGTCAAGTAAACTCTATGAACGTTCTTACAAGAGAGTCTAGAAACTGAAAATGATTTTAATATTATTGGGTTGGCAACTAAGTACTTTCGGTTTTGTAGTATAAAATAAAACACTTTTTTTTAAACAAAGAATAGTTTTTAATCAATTATATATTTTCCATTTGGCTCAATGACCTTTTGCCATCTTTCTTTCAGCTGCATGATTCCGCGCTCATAAAATTTCTGGTCCTTATCAGCAAAAAACTGATCCAGGTGCGAGTGAAGGTCATCGTCATTTGTGAAAGTTTTACCATTCAAAGAATTCTGCAAACTTCGAAATAAATGGTAATCAGATGGTGCTAGATCAGGGCTGTATGGGGGATGTGGCATCACTTCCCAGCCAAGCTCCAATAGTTTCCCACGAGTTGCCAAAGATGTGTGAGGCCTTGCATTATCTTGGTGGAAACTACACCTTTCCGATTTGACAATTCTGGCCGTTTTTCTTTGATTGCTTCATCCAGTTTTATTAATTGTTGACAGTAAACATCAGAATTGATCGTTTGGTTCCTTGGAAGCAGCTCAAAAAACACAACACCTTTGTAATCCCACCAAACTGACAGCATGAACTTTTTTGGATGCAATTCAGCTTTCGATGTGGTTTGAGCTGGTTTATCGTGTTTGCTCCATGATCGTTTTCGAACTATGTTACTGTCTAGGACCCATTTTTCATCACCAGTGATGATTCTTTTTAAGAAAGGGTCGGTTTCATTTCGTCTAAGATGCATATCGCAAAAGTTGCTAGCCCAAGACATTTTAAATGTTTTTCAATTGTTGTGTGCGATACATGTAGCCTCTCCGCAACCTCTCGAACAGTTATATGACGATCCTCTTCACTTATGACTTTGATTTGGTCATCATCAACTTCAGTAGGCCGACCAGAACGTTGCTCATCTTTGAGTGAAAAATCTCCAGAACGGAACTTTTTATACCAATTCTGACACGTGCGCTCTGTTAAGCAATTAGCACCATAAACTTCGCATATCTTCTTGAGAACCGCAGCAGCTTTCTTTCCTTTACGGAAATAAAATAGTAAAATATGTCGAAAGTGTTCGTTTCTGCACTCCATTTAAAATTAACCCACAACTAATAGCTTTAATAAAAATCACGCACTACTTGCTTCTGAAGTTACGTCAATGTGACTAGTGTCACGCGACAAACGGTAAAGTGCAGCACTAACATACGTTATACAAAAAATAAAGCAACGCTCTCTATCAGTAAAAACCGAAAGTACTTAGTTGCCAACCCAATACTTTATAAACGCCTTCTCTCTCTACTTTGAACTGATTTATCGAGCCCGCCTCGTAAGCAACTTAAAAATGTAAATCGACTACTTGGTGCGCCCTTCGTTTTTACTCAAAATATATAGTCAAATCAAATTATACACCAAGAAGTTATTTAATTAACTGTAGTTTAAAGTCAGATGCTAAAAATACATTGCACGAATGTATTTGGGAATCCATGCCTTTTAAAAAAATAAACTAATTTTTTCCTCTCTTGAAATCAACAACAATACATGAAAAAGGGATAATGCCTAGCATTTCCTCATTATTTAAAGGAAGTACATATGTACGTGTTAATTACTTACTTCGCAGCAATACAGTAAAAATATTAATTTTACTTTTAAATTGAGATATGTATTTATTTATGGGACGCAATAAGCCGTAAAACAAAACCGAATAAAACATTATTAAATAATGCAAATTTTGAAGGTCGGACGGTATTCAGTTTGTAGAAGTAATAAGTTTTTGTAACGAAGATGTATATGACGTAATTCCACAGGATTTTACGTATGCTACATTTCACTCAATTCATATAAAAATACTTTTGCAAGTAAAAAAATCTTCGTAGACGCAAGATATACAACCATGCTCAAATGTATTAGACACCTTACGAATTTATGTACATACATACATATATAGTTTATATAGTTTAGTCAAAAGAGAGGTGAGGAAAATAAAACTGTTGTGAAAATTATGTACAATGTGTTATTTAGCAATATAGTACAATTTATCAATATTTTGTCGCTCCGCCCTTGGCCTTAATGGCAGCTCCCACTCGTCGAGGCATACTTGCTACTAAATTGTAACACTCTGCCGGTGGTATTGCAGTCCATATTTCGCGAATTTTTGTTGATAATTCTGCTTTTGACAGGCATTTATGTTCCGTGATCTTAGTTTTTAAGATACGCCACATATTTTCAATGGGCGACAAATCGGGACTTTGTGGCGGCCAATCCAATACCTCCACTGTGTTTTCCTCGAACCAACGCATTACAGCTCCCGATTTGTGGCAGGGCGCATTGTCTTGCTGAAAAATGTATTGTGGAATATCCTGGTCGAATAGTTTTAGCACAGACGGTTCTAATACTTCCTCCAACATGGCTAAATAGCGTTGGCTATTCATCCGTCCATCGCACAGGTACACTTCTCCAACACCGTATGCAGACATACAACTCCAAACCATGATACTACCACCTCCAAATTTTACTGTGGGAATGATACATTGTGGTCCATAAGCTTCCCCTTGTCTACGCCGAACGTATAGCGTCCGAGGTAGTCCCCAAGGGGATTAACTAGGGTATTCAAAAACGCATTTCTGTAAATACCATTAACTATTTTTACGGTTAATTTCCGTCAGACTTGGATAATACCGAGAATAAGGGTTTTTACCTGGGGTGTGTAATACATCTGAGCATGGTTGTATTAAGGACGAATAAGCGACGAAACTTGGATCTACACCTAACGATATACACTATATGACATGTAGTGTATTAATAAATAATTGGCCGCTATGTTATAGATTAAATTAGATAGATTAATAATACTAGTAAAATGAATTTTTTCATTAAATAATTTTGATTTAAAAGTACCCCCTTAAAGTTGCTACGAATCATATCGCTGCTATTTCTCAAAATCCATTTTAGTAGAGAGTAAGCGCGTGTTCTGGGTTGGCCTCGGCCTTCGGTGACATCACTACAATCTATCAAAAGTGATGCCATTCAAACCATTCGAAAGCGATGTGGCGTCACTCGAACCTGCCAACAGTGAAGTCAAATGGAAAGGATGCTGTCTGTATCTCGTATCTTTCATTTCAATTAAAGTGGCCTTTTTATTTTTCGTTTATGACTTCACTTCAGATAGGTTCGACCGAAATTACTTCACTTCCGATAGGTTGAAGTGACGTCACCGGGAGTGGAGGCGGACCTAGACTCTGCCTTATTTTCTCTACTTGTTTTTCATCTTATGTAATTAAACTATCCAAGAATGGCACATTTCCGAATGTCACACGTCACTACACATCATTTTCGTTTTCCGTTTGAGCAAAAAACCGACCAATGCCGGAATTTTACAACTAACTTATTGAATAACGATAAAAAGTCTACTAAAATGAAAACAAGTCAACTAACAGGACATTATAAACTCAACAGTGAACGGAATATATTAGTTTAACAGACGAAAACAATAGGTGGCAAAAAAACTGATTCTACGCACACTAAAAAGCTCAATCGCTTGCCAATCTAGTGAAAAACTATTATCAATCGAATTTTTGAAACGAACCCACTGAGTGGAGACAGAAAGTCTGTTAGAATGACTTACGGAAAAATTAAATGTAGATTCTGTCAAATAGAAAAGGATCCACGCGCTATGCCAACGTGACGATTAATCACGAACGGGTTTCTATAAATGGAAGAGGAATATCTTAAAGTGGAACTACGTAGAAAAACCACTCTTGAAGCTAGTACACGTCTAATCGAAATAATGTAGTTACAGAATGTTCTCTAAGGAGATACGAAGCCTGTAATAGATCTGGAAATATTAAAGGGTTACTCCAAGTAATTTAATCTAATTTGGTGTTTTTTACAAATACTGTTCATTTGGTAAGGCGTGTATCTGGACAAAAAAATTATAACAAGTATAGCGTCAATGTTAGTGCAGTTCAATATGGAAATCACACAGTAAGAGAAGTCACTCTTTGGTTAGAACAATCAGAAATTTTCGAAAAATAAGAATGCCTTATAAACACAAATAATTCTTAATATCGGAAATCTGTAATTTGAATAGTTTAGATACAATCGATAGACATAATAAATGTAGGATACTTCAGACTTTGAATTAAATTCAATACTTGATTAACCGTGCCAATCTATTGCAATATTAAAAAATCTCCACATCCATGGTGATAATATGTATCAAGGATAATTAAGAAACGCAAAATTATGTAAATTATGTACGCAATTCTTCGTAGTAACAGTGAAGACACATGCCCGGTTAATGAGATTGCGGGTCTGAGTCTGCATTATACATACAATACAAAAAGCGATTAAAATTGGAATTTTTATGTGCACAATATTTGCCAAAGCTTAGCTGGTAAATATTGGATTGCCTTTTATTATGTATCTAGTTATTCTTGATCGAATAGCAGGTATTAATACGATTGCTTACACGTTCAGATATCCTCGTCTGACACAATTTCAAGTAAATACTTTATCGAACAAATTTGTTATTTACTGATAGTGTAATCATCACTACAGGCTGTTGAACGTATCCACATCAGGGGGCAAGGCCAACCGCCCCACCATACGAACATATAAGTTTTTTTAACAAATTTTCTACTGCATCCACTGTTCAGTTTACTTAAACAATTCTACCAAAGATACTTGTAGTATTTAATCACGTTATCCGTAAAAACGGGTTCGAATCAAAGGATAGATTTCTTGCTAGTCATTGTTTGTGTTAATTTCGCCGCCGACGCATGGTTTGATTAGTGATGGTGAAAAAAATTCCCGTACCCCCGGACGGGGGTTGGGGTTGGATGGTGGTTTTGTCGCACGCACTGCATCATGTATGTATTGTTTAATAAATTCATTTATTAAATTTTATTTTTTATTTTATTTTTTTTTTATTTTTGTCCAATGAGAAGTGAGAGAAATTTTAACGTAAATTTTAGGGGAATATGACCAAATTATAACTTAAAAGTTTATAAAAAAAACTGTCCATCTTAAAATACAGTAATAGCTATTTAGTTTATTTTTCGTGGTCTCCATAATATTCATGAAAAAAATCTTAATGTTCAGATGAACACTAAATGAATTATTTATTACAACTTCATTGCTTAAAAGGAGAAGTAAATAGCAAAGGATTATTCTAACTCAGATATAAAGTTTATATGTATAAGTAGATAGTATGCATATCGTCCACACAGAGGCACACAGACACACACAGATATATATACATATATATATGTGTGTGTGTGTGTGTATAACACGCAAAATGGGTTTTCATTCGGCGTATATACTTCTATATATAGATGTATATACGCCGAATGAAAACTAATTTTGCGTGTTACAAATGATGAAAGAGATATTTAGAACGTTATATAGAAATTTCGAATAAGTTATATATATATATATATATATATATATATATATATATATATATATAAAACAATAAAGTTTAAGAGGTTTCATAACGCTGACATACTTTAATAAATAGCTTGTATAATTATACTGATACTTCTAAAGCACTTGATCGTATAGATTACTCCATTTTTATCTACTCTGTTCTAAATTGGTTCAACCGTTTTCAAATACTCCATATATTGGGTCTGGGAAAAAGTTCGTGGCGTTTTTCCCGATAGATGGCATTGGTTGCCGATAACTAAAGAACAACAAGTCACAGCGACACCACCGACGGCTCGTTTTTTAGATGACCTTCCGAACGTTAGTTTGAGCGTAGAAACATTGTAATCGGTGCAGTGGTTGGAAAGTTATTCGCACTTGAAAATGGAGAAGAATAATGAGAAATTTCGCTATATTCTGCAATATTATTATGATAAGGGGAAGAACGCTGCGCAGGCTTGTGATAAAATTTGTGCTGTGTACGGTGAAGGTACTTTATCGAAATCTGTTGCGCGGAAATGGTTCGCTCGCTTTCGTTCTGGAAATTTCAATGTGAAAGATGAGTCACGCTGCGGTCGTCCAATCACTGAAAAATCTGATGAAATTCTTGAAAAAGTCCAACAAGATAAGCATATCAGCAGTGTCGATATTGGCATGGAGCTAGGCATTGACCACAAAACTGTTTTGAACCATTTACACAAAGCTGGTTACAAAAAAAAGCTTGACGTATGGGTTCCTCATGAGTTGAGCGTGAAAAACATGATGGACCGAATTAACATCTGCGATGCGCTGCTGAAACGGAATGAAATCGAGCCGTTTCTGAAACGTTTAATAACCGGAGATGAAAAATGGATTACGTACGATAATCGGAAGCGTAAAAGATCGTGGATAAAGGATGGTGAGCCGTCACAAGCGTTCGCTAAGCCAACATTGACGCCAAAAAAAGTGATGCTGTGTGTGTGGTGGGACTGGAGGGGAATCGTCCACTACGAGCTACTTCCAACTGGTCAGACGATTGATTCTCAACTCTACTGTGCACAACTAGAGAGATTACGCCAGGCGATTGAAAGAAAACGGCCCGAATTGATTAATAGGAAAGGTGTTGTCTTCCATCATGACAACGCCCGACCACACACTTCTTTGATGACCCGTCAAAAATTGAGAGAGTTTGGTTGGGAAGTTTTGATGCACCCACCTTACAGTCCGGATATAGCACCCTCTGACTATCATCTGTTTCGATCTCTGCAGAACTCTCTCAATGGAATTAAGTTGGTTTCAAAAGAAGCCTGTGAAAACTACTTGATTCAGTTTTTCGACCAGAAACCACAGAAGTTTTTCACCGATGGGATCATGGATCTACCAAAAAAATGGCGAAACATTGTCGATAATAATGGAGCATATTCGGTTTAAATGAATTCGTCCACGCGCCATGCGGGGACCAGTTGAATTTTACTGAAAAAACGCCACGAACTTTTTCCCAGACCCAATACTTTTCATCGCGACCGGCTCGTTGTTTACATTTTCAAATTGTCACGGAAAATAGTGTGTGTTTAAAATTATTTTGTTGATAGACGACATCTTTCTGATCTGCAAATATATCACGTACTGGCGGCTATACGGAGATAGGAATTTTGATTCCTTTTATGTGATTATATTTGACAGGACATCGATATGTCTTCCATAATTTTGTTTCATCACCTCAGTTCAATGTATCGATAAGTGTTCCCCAAGGTTTTAACCTAGGACCATTGTTATTCAACATTTTTATTGATTTATCGCAAATTAATTATAAGGACTATATTGATGTTTGTAAACAATCTTAATAACCATGACCACATTTCCATTATTAATAACTAGGTAGCATTGCAAAGCAATTCAGATAAGATTACGATTGGCCTATACTGAATAACCTAAATTTAAGCCATTCTAAATGTAAAATAATGACTTAAGCACGCAAGTCAAGAAACTAAAAAAAAACTCTTTGTCACATTAATATTTATATCCAACTAACTACAACAAAGTCGGCATCTTCAATAGTAATTAACGTTGAGCATGGGCCCACAGCAAAGCTACACAGAAAACCCGCTAGACCTATTTGAAGTACACACAAACCTTTTTTATATTAAGATAATTTAAAAGGAACAAAATTTTGCGATTTTAATTTACCCCATTAATTTAATAACACTTAATGTGACCGCTTTTAAAGTTTTACAATGTTGAGACAATTTTTTAAAACTATTTTTTTATGTAAATAGAAATCCCCGGTCCTCATTTGTTTTCAAGTTATTAGTGCTATTTTTTATTTTTTATAGGCAGCCGTATTGGATTTTTGGTTAATTAGATAGTTTCTAAAAAGAACTTTTCAACGTACCTAAAAATTTTTATTTGTAGGGAGATAACAAAAAAATAAACTGATCCCTAATATAAAATTAGTGCGCTATGTAACAAGAAATGAAAGTGGAAAGATATGAAAAGTCATAAAAGTAAAGAAAGAGTTCTGGGAATTGAAATTCACTTAAAAAAACTGTTCAATATCATGATTAATCTGTTCCATGCACTTTTGATACCTGTTTCTAACATAAGTACAAACTCTATGAAGCAGGGTGATCATAGAGTTCGTAACCTTTGCTCAATGGCTTATAAGAACCGAGATACTAATATTAAGCATTAAAATATGAACAGACGGTACGTAAAGCGACAGCCTTCTTAACAACATCAGAACTAAAGTCATACGTGATGCATTTAAACACATTATAGACAGCACATTTACATATATTCATACAAACATTGTTTGCATACACTTGAAATTATTTACCTATACAAATGACGCAATTTTACAAAGTATTCCTAACAAAAAGAACATTAATTTTGTTGGCACGTACTTCTGTAAGTCGTCGTAATAACTGTCGAGTCATTATTTTGAAGTAACAACTGCAAAATTTTTAATCTTTTTGGTGTACGTAATTACGAGCATGTGAACTTTAACATTATTTTTTGCATGTAATAAGTATATCGAGCAACAAGTTTAATTTAAATAAAAGAAATGGTTATCGTCAATAATTACTTATAATCATGAAACATTAGGTTAATGATAAGGAAATAATTTTTTTCAAAAATATGAACACGAATTTTCTGAAGCCGATAAGTATCTTAATTAACAGCGTTTGTTGTTGTGAACAGGCAAACAAAGAAAATGTCCCGTAATTGCGCAATATCTATAAACTATGTACATACTATGTTATTTGTTTATCTTTTATTTATTTATCCTATATTTGAAATGCTTGCAATCTATAGGACAGTGAAAGTTCTATTATTAAAATGTATGTATTTTTTCATGTTCTTCCTACGTCATTTATTTTATGCGAAGCCTGAAATATTTTCGTTTTTGCTTACTATTGATAACACGCTCATTTCCAATACACGATCTTGTTTATTAGATGTAGTTATTGAGTTATAGATAACCTATATTTAGAAAAGAAGAAATATGTATTTAGTAAGAAAAGATTTATTAAAAAATAAAATTAAATTCCAATAAACTTCGTTTCAAAGCTTTTCTCTTATATGAAGACTTAGAAAAATGACGCATCAGAGATCAGCAATAGTCAGATATCATATGCGTATCCCATAAACCATGGTAACGCTCCTCCACGACGAGTAAATCCTTAAAAAAATGAAAGGCTGTATTCATGAGGTCAGTAAATAACCTTATGAGATGGCTATCTAATTTTTTTTCCATTTACTTTTCATTTTACGTTCGAAAGTATTAACATTATACATATTGCTTAAAGTACATATTAGGAACGTTTAATGAAGTAATCATGTAACGTTTGTTCTCTACTTATCTTTATTTCCGCAATTCTAATTATACGAACGTTTACACTCTCACTCAATGATACAAAATGACCTATGCTTCACATTAAGTTATCAATATTCATTTCTGTTTCACCAACAGATAAACAAGGTTAATGATTTTTACTACAAACAAGCTGTTTGCAGTACCAACCACCGTTTCCTTATTGGACGTTTTATTTAGCCAGTATTTAATGTTGATGTTTCTTTTCTAATAATTAATTTTACTATTTAAAAAAAGAATAGAACGGAGCACAATATTATTTACATTTATATCCATATACCTAGTCCTGCCATAAATACTGATATAAAGGTTTTTAAGTACAAAAAGAAAACTGCAAGTTGGATTTAAATTATTTTTTGATAGTTTATTTTGGCAATAGTAAGCTACAAAATACAATGCAAATTACTCTAAATAGCCGCCATTTGCCTTAATACAACGCAGAAGTCTGCAGGGCCACTCATCAATCGCTGTACACACGATATCGATGGGAAAATTGTCGACTGCTTCTGTTAACACTTGCTTCAATGATTCCAGGTTGCGATGGGGTCTTCTACAGACCATGCCCTCTAATATTGACCACAGTTTTTAATCGAGCGGATTTAGGTCTGGGCTTGCTGACGGCCAATAGTCAGTACTAATAAACTCAGGTACATGATTTTCAAGCCATTGCTGAGTTGTTTTGGCCTTGTGAGCGGGCGCAGAGTCTTGTTGGAATATCCATGGTTGGTTTTGGAACATGGTGTAGTTTAGGGGCTCCACTACATTGCTTAAAATGTCTCGTTGATAGTTTTTGGCCGCTGTTTTAACACCATTTTCACAAAAATGCAAGGAAGTGACACCATCATAGGATACTCTCGACCAAACCATCACTGAAGCAGGAAAATGACCTCGCTGAATCCTTGGCACCACTTCACTGGCTTTTGTAACGCTCTTTGCCGTACAACGATATTAGGTGTCTGCATTTTTTTTCCTATTCTTTTTTAATTCAACGTTAAGGCGCTGTCCTGTTTGTCGTTTGAAAGCTCCAAGTCCTACTTCTTGTTTAATGATACGCCTCATGGTTCTCGGAGCAATACCCATTTCACGAGCCATGATTTTCTGTTTGCGGACAGGATGACGATTGATGCGGGACCTCACAGCATTGATGGCCTGTGGTGTACGAACTATGCGAGGCCAGCCAGATCTTTTACGGTCGATTACATTTCCAGTATCAATGAATAACTTAACAGTACGATACACAAACACACGCGTAATATTTAACGGTTTCAATAAATCAAAAATACGGGCTCTTTCTATTCCACACTTATGAAGTGCAATAACCGCAATACGGCTCTCTTTATCCGACCATTCCATAATGACGACTCACGCTATAGTGAAATTGTTCGGCACTTTTGTAAAGCATATATCAAATGTCAGAACTGCCAACATAAAATTTTTGTGCTTTTAAGTTATCATCTGCAAAAAGGTGCGTTTACACTTGTATCAATTTGTGGCAGGACTAGGTATTCATAATATTTAAAAAAATATTAATTTAATTGATTTTCTTTTCAGTTAGTCGCAATTCCAATTATGCAAACATTCGGACTTTTATTCAAAGACACATTCAATGACCTAGGTTTCACGGCTATGGACACTGCTCTTATAATGAACACAAACGCAGCGTTCGCCATGTTTATGGGTATGGTTAATGGACCGCTGCTGAAGCACCTAGGTTACAGAAAAGTATCAATATGTGGTGCTTTGTTGACAACAACAGGAGTATTTTTGACAGCCTACGCTTATACGTTTGCTCATTACATGATAACGTATGGCATAATAACATGTTAGTAAGTCATGTTTTTAAGTTAATATTGCACTGATATCATAAAGGTAATTCTATTTGATCGATTAGTTTATTTATTTCCCAGAATGATATACAGTCGGTATTTGTTTCAAACATAAACTCTCCTACTTATGAAATTGCTACAACAAGGAATTCAGTAAATTTAAGTTTGAACAAGGTCTTTCTTTTTAAAAACTTCCGATTTTATTTTTAAGTTAAACAAATTCAAAGCAGAAGCGGGTGGAAAATTTATTTCTTTGGATGTTGTAGCTCTATTTCGGACTGTTTCAATTACGCTTAAAGATTTTCTTCTTTTCAATTCAACGTCGCCTGAATTAACAAATGAATACATAAAACTCAGGAGATTATGCATGGATCAAAGTGCCTCTTCTTTTAACAATAGATTCTATGTACATTTGGGACAACTACGGGTAATTTTCTTCCTCTTTTCTTATCTAATCTAATTCTTAATAACTTTGAAATCAAAGTTAATACTAGCTGTGGAATTATTGGCAAGATATATTGCAGCTGTGTGTTTGCAGTTGTACCGAAATCTTCCAATATCGATGATTTCTTACAAAATTCAATAAAAATCACATATGAATTTGAAAAAGAAAAAATTTTCTATTTTTAGGTTCAGAAATTCCAATTTTAGCTAATAAACTTGAATTTAACATTTATAGAAAACAATCACACACAGATAATTACATCCATAAACAGTCACATTGATTGCAAATATAAAGATAGTAGTTTTTATCTTTTAATTAATAGATTGCTTTTAAGCCCGTTATCACCAATAAATGTGGAAAAAAATTAGATTACCTACCAAGAGTCGCAGAATCGAATGGTTTTGATAAGAAAGTTGTTTTGAAAATTAAAAATAAACTTGAGCAGAGAAAGTTAAAATTATCAAACATCACTTTATTACACCGGAAATTTCAAATAATACTAAAAATTATTTCAAAATAACACTGCATAAAATTTGGCACAATAGTGTTAATAAATTATTTAAGAAATATAATTTCATTCTAGCCTTTTCCAAAAGCAATACATCTTAAAATGCAAAGAATGAATAAAAGCCATTAAAAGAACCGAATATTTATAAAATAAGTTGCAATTCTTGTCCAAAATTATACACAGATTAGACAAGAAGAAATGTTCAAACAAAATATTATATAATGTGTAATTGCAACTAATGCAACAGGCATGATATAGAATACAGATATTTATAGAACGATAGAGAGACTATGAGCCGTTGCAACCCCCATAGCTGAGACCGGTGTTGCAGGCCCTTGGAAAGAGCTATTTTCTAGACGAGCTTCTGGCAAACTCTCTGTTGCCATTCACAAGTCCTTGCTGTCTTTTTTTGTCAAAAGCAGTATCATTCGAAAAACGATAGCAACAAATGCAATGATTTGAGAATGGTAACAACGAGATTTTCGAAATAGAGAATAGTCCGGTCCAGGGCTCAATGATATCTACACGGCACAACTGCCGAAAAAAGTCGATATATATATATATATATATATATATATATATACTTATATGTATGCAAAATCTCAATCTATATTGTAAACAAAAGATTGAAGAATTCTAGTGAATTTTCACATAATTTTAATACCGATGTATATTTTTCAGCCATGGGTTTGGGAATGGGTCTGTCATCTTACCCCCTAGCCCTAAACAGTTACTTTCTGAAAAATAGAAGCAAGGCTGCGGGATACACAATGACAATTAGTGGTTTAGGACCAATAGTTTTACCGCAAGTGATCAGTGTCTTGTTGTTTACGTACGGTATTAAAGGTGCCACGATTATAATGGCGGGAATTTCCGCACATACTTTCATAAGTGCTCTGTTATTACAACCTGTACAGTGGCATATGAAAGAAGAAATTGTTGAAGATGATAATGAGGAAGTGGAAAAGGATAGACTGCTTAGCATAGGTAAATATATACATACACTACCGGTCATATTTATTTGCCCACTCTTAGTTTTAGGCAAAATTATTAAACTATCAAATGTGTACTCAAAATTTATTTATTGTACCAATACAATAGTGTAAAATAAACATAAAATAGTTACATTTTTCTTATATAAAAACTTTATCATTAATTATTATTAAATTTTGCTCTCATCAATGTGCCCACCTTTATTTTTGATAATTGCGGCACATAACCGCGGCATCCTTTCAATTAATTTTTGCAGTGTATCTTCTGTAATTTGTGCCCAGGCTTCTTGAAGTTGTTCCCACAGTACAGTGGTGGATGATAGAGTACGTTCTCGAACCTTCAGGTTCAATTCTTCCCAAAAAAGCTCTATTGGGTTCAGATCAGGACTTTGAGCTGGCCATACCATTATAGAGATTTGCCCTTGCTCTTCTAAAAGTTGATGCGCCGCAAGTAATCGCCACACAATCTAGAAATGTGTTTCGGATCGTTGTCCTGTTGAAATACAAAGTTTTCGCCAAGAATCCTTAGTCCTGAAGGAACAGCGTTATTTTCTAGAAGAAACGGCGAATTGCAAAAAAATCTCTTAGCAGCTCTCAGGATGTCTATTGTAATAGTGAGCCAAACGTCGGCTGGCTATTGCAATAGACATCCTGAGAGCTACTAGGAAATTTTTCTGCAATTCGCCATTTCTTTATTATGAAGAATTCCATTCTAGAACCACATATAACATACAGGGAGGAAAATGACATTAAATTTTGTTTCACTAACTTTTTTTCATCGCGTCTCTATTAAAAATTCAATTGAAATCTATATTCTCTTCGTATGATACATACATACTCTGTAAACGCAACATCAACAAATAAACAAGAGAATTATCTACAATTTGCAATTAATGATGATATCACCTTTGACATATACTTGACTAAGCACAAATTTTGTATCTTTGTCACATTTTTACAGTCATCTAACACTATAATCAATTTCTTTAAAAGTTAATGCGCCTCAAAACAATAAATTCTCACAACGCGAAAAATAAATAAACGCGATATTCCCTTGAACTCGTTAATTTCTTTAATTGTTTTAATACATGAGAAACTCGTGAAATGCGTGTTCGTTTATTAATTTCTTCTTCGAAAGCAATTACAAACCTTCGTTGACCCATCATGGTGATTGTTTTGAATGTTCGCACGCCTTAAAATATATCTAACGCAGCACTAGAGTAATAAGATAGACCATTTCAATTAATTGTTATAATGACTTCAATATATGTATGTATGTATGGTTATGTGTGGTATATATATATATATATATATATATATATATATATATATATATATATATATATATATACATATATATATATACATACGTAAACATACTTTATATATGTACTTTGCCACTAAACTAAATGGAATACAATATCAACTTACTGTATAAATAGAAGCACGTATGTACATATGTTGTACGTATTACCTGCAGCAGTACATATTAATTTACTAAACACAGGTTTATATCGAAAATTTTAATTTTTTTAAATTCTTCCGGTGTAGTTAAGTGAAATTAAATTGAAACATATGTAAACGATGCAAATATAACAAAAAATATACAAATGGATGATGAAAATTCAAGGTTTTCGAACACCTTATTAATGTTGAAAGTCATAAAATATAAACATTAATTTCCATTTAGCAACTATAAAAACTCTAATAGCGCTATATAGAAGCTGTTATTATTTAACACTACAAGAAAATAAAAGATGTCATAAAAGTTTTTATACTCAGAGCAAAAATAATTTATAAAATTTAATAATCATAATAATAATTGTAATAATAATCATAATACATAGAGATGTAAAAAAATACTAATTAGTAGACATAATTGAACCGCGGTACAAACAAACAGAACAGTTTCAGAAAACTGAAGACACAGTAACACACAATAGATCAGACATTACAGC